>JAVIWB010003531.1:0-130000 GCA_031893035.1 Dermolepida albohirtum | reverse complement strand
AAGACTCTTACGCGTTGTGTTAATAAAATATCTTTCAGTAACTTTGGAAGATCATTATATTAAATTTAAATAACGTCCTTTTAAAGTTCATTAAAGAAATATGGATATACAGTACTGTGCAAAAGAAAGAAACACCTTCTTGAATTTTACAAGAAACTATTATAAAAGGATAAATGATAATCTTACACAAGTTGAATTTTTTTTATGTATGAAAACTAACACATCGATATTTAAACATAAGCAACTTAAATTCTCAATATTTTGTATGACCACCTTTATTTTTATGATATCCTGCATTCTTCTTGGTAGGCTTTCCATTAATGAATTAATGAAATTTTCAAGAATATTGTACCACTCTTCGAGTAGTTTGTTCCACAGTTCATTTTTGTTCTTTGGCCCTCTTTCACACTTTTTTCTGTCAAGACAATCCCACACATACTCAATAGTATTTAAGTCAGAACTTTGAGGTGGCCATATCATAGTCTGCAATACCGCATTTGTTTCCTGCTGTGTTAAATAAGTTTTCACAAGTTTCGGGGTATGCTTCATTATCTTGCTGTAGAATGAAATTATTCCCAATAAGTCGCTGGCTTGATGGTATGGCTTTTTCTTCTAATAGTGTTCTGTATGTCTCACCAGTTAATTTATCCATTATTTTTACAATTTCAGCCACACCTGCTGCCGAAATACAACTCCAAACTTAGATATTGCCTCCTCCATGCTTTATGATGATGTGTAAACATGGTTTCAATAACGATTCACCAGGGCGTCGTCTAACATACTGACGTCTGTTCGTTCCAAATAATTGATATTTAGATTCGTCAGTCCATAGTACTTGTCGCCACTCATTATATCGCCAAGTTTCATGGTCTCTGGCATATTTTAATCGTTTCCCTCTATTACTTCGTCACAGTAAGGGTTTTCTCACGGCCACGCATCCCCTCAAGTCTGATCTGAGCATTACTATTAAAGCATGTACCGAAGTACCAGATTTTCGCGCAAGATCTTGAGTTAGGTCTGCGCTAACTTTCTTACGATTTCTTAAGGAACTAACATTTAAAAACTACATCAGCTTTACTGAGCTTTTTGGACGTCCACTCTTTGATCTACCACTTAAACTGTCAGTTTCAGTCATTCTTTTCATTGTTTGTTGCATGGCATACCGAGAATATTTCACTATCTTTGATATTTTCACTTGATTATAACCCTCTTGGTGTAAAACAATAATTTTATTTCTGTCTAGTAATGCTATTCTAGACATTTTCTATCTGCTATAACAATTTACAGCTCACAATTTTTTCTTAAAATGAAAATTTCACTTGTAGGCGCGTTTTTAAGAATCTAAATAAACCCCTACGCGTTGTTATAAACTTGGAAATTTCCAGTGATTTTATTTCTACCAATAAGTGGATCGTTCTTGGAAAGACTTATTAAGTATTATAAATTAAATTAACCCAATAATTTTTAGTAAATAAGTTTTGGAAAATGTTGTTAGGTGCTTCTTTCTTTTGCACAGTACTGTATACTACTTGAAATCGAATTTCATACATCTAATCAGGATCACCTGGAGCCCAGTAGTGATAGTTTTGGTGAATTTTAATATCATCTGTCTGTACTGTTAATTTAGCTATTCCAATTTCATCTGCTGGAGTTGTAATTGAAACATATGGATTCAGTTCAACATAAACCAGCACATTTTTTGCATTTCTTCTGTTCTAGCGGATACTACATGACTACAATGCAATATTTATTTTGATGGTAATGAACTTATCATTTTATCTCCAACAAAAGAAAATGACATGCGATGGTAACATGAGTTAAAAAAACTTCTAGTGGGTCTAGTATTTAGGTCATATCGAATCTTTATTCATATAAATTTGTGAAATGCCAGTTGCATCTCTTATTTATTAAATGACACGAATGACATTTACGTTTGACAATTAAGAGAAATGTATTAAATCAGGACGTTTAAAAATTTCATTGTCAACTACGAAGTGTTTTTTTAACTCATGTTACAACTCTTAACAGGAAATCATTCATCATAGTCTTACCGCTTCACGAGAATTTTTATGAAGTTCTTAATATATAAGCATATCATTTGGTGAAAAGGCGAACGCGTTTAAAGGACTTTTCTAAAATGGTACTTACGTATTTATATAACTATAAATTATTTTGGCAAGATCTGTAGTTGCTTTTCTATATACTAACTTAGAAAAACATTTTAAAAGTATTAAAGACTGAAAATATTTCAATCATACAAAAAAAAAAACCAAAAAGCTGAGGAATATATCTCGAGATAATAGACTTAAAAGTAGTTTATCGGAGCTAGTTTAAAGTACTCGGTCTTATACTTCCCCAAATAAGGAAGATATTGCTTCTAACATTGAATCTGGAATGTTCGATGTATTCCCTACATTTTATTTAGATCAATTAATAGTAAACATGAATACTCTATCTAAAACTTTCTATTCTGGAAAATCTAAAAGTAATCTAGAAGTAATTATACAGGATTTTGAAACATAAAATCTTATTCCCAAACTTATGTATTATTTGAAGTTACTAATACAACAAATTTAATGTTTTACTAAAATCGATAATAAAATTTATGATTTTTTCTGATCCACAACAAAATAAGTTTTTAGAGATAATTTGTTTATGTTAATATTTTAACCAAATGTCAACTTGCTTCCGTCATTATGTTATGAAAATATTGTTAATAATTTAGTACCATAAGTTCTCATAGATAGACAATATTTTTAGAAACTAATTTTAATCTATCCTAACTTTTCCAAAAGCTATGTCGAGAAAAAAATTATCATGTAAAATATTAATATGTAAAAATCTATAGCCAATCTTAAAAAAAGCTCTATATAAAATACAAATAATAATAATTCAATCTTTATATAATAATATACAATAATAATAATAATAATACACGCTTCGCTATCGAAATGATTCTTTTCGTTGTTGGTCGTTCTTATATTCCATTGATCATGACTGCTTTTTGTAGGTGTTGTCTTAATTAATATTATTAATAATTATTCTTCCTAGTAGTTACTATTGGGTTGTTACATATGCCCGTTCGTATTTTGGCGCTCTCATGTTGACGCGTAGTAGAGGAGGAATAGTCAGATGGGTGGTTCAGTTAACCTAGTTGTGGCTACACTTTAGTGTAGTTTCTTTAATTTAGCGAATCCAGTTTGTGGCCATGCGTAAAGTGAAAATGGAGTAAGAAAATGAGCTTTTTCAGCAAATCATGCTGTATTATTTCCAGGAAAGAAAAAACACGACCGAAGCACCAAGCAGTTACCAAGCAATGGTATGCTCGATTTAAGAATGGTGAGCTTGAACTTAAAGACCGGGAGCGCTCTGGGACGGCCTGCAACAACTAAGACAAACACATATGTATAGTGGATGAAAATCCACATTTTACGTTGCGTGAGATTGGACGTCGTCGGAGTCTCGCATGTAACGGTTCAAAGACATCTTCAAGCTAAAGGGTATGTCAATCATACTGATGTGCTGGTCCACATAATCGCTGAACGTCAGCTGATGCAGCGTATACTCATTTGCGATTAGCTCATTAAAAGGAACAAGGCACAACCTTTCTTACTGAAGATAGAAAATGAATTCTTTATAATAAACGTTGTGCGCCGCAGGTCTTGGTTTAAAAAAGACAGCGATTCCAAGGCATCATCAAAGGTTAGCCTCCACCCAAAGAAAGTAATGTGTATTTGGTGGAATTTCAAGGACATAGTCTACTACGAGCTGCTACCGAATAATCAGACTATCAATTTAGTTAAATACTTGCAATTTAATCAAAAGAAAAACCCGCCGAAAGTCATCGTTTGCTGATAGAAACTTACGGTGAGCATGCTTCAACCACAAAAATATGTGAGGCGTGGTTTTGACAATTCAAAAGTGGTGATTTGGATATGCAAAACAAAAAACGTTCTGATAGACCAAAAAAGTTTGAAGATGCGAAACTGCAGGAGTTATTGGATGAAGACCAAACCCAAACTCAAAAACAATTAGCAGAAGCGTTAAATGTGGCCCAAGAAACGATTAGCGGCAGATTACGAGCAATGGGAAAATTCCAAAAGATGGGAAAATGGGTGCCACATCAATTGAATGACAGGCAAATAGAAAATCGATAATTTGTTTGTGAAATGCTGCTTCAAAGGTATGATCGGAAGTCATTTCTGCATCGAATATTTCGTCAACCCTAACGCAAAAAATCAAGACAATGCTCTGTGTCTGGTGGGACCAGAGTGGCGTGGTGTATTACGAACTGTTGAAACCTAGTGAAACAGTTAATACTGATCGCTACTGACAACAAAATATCAATTTGAACCATGCATTGATAGAAAAACGTCCAGAATGGGCCCGAAGACGCCAGAAGTCATTTTACAGCACGATAACATGCCGTCTCATACAGCAAAACCGATCAAGGAAGCGTTGAAAGCACTTGGATGGGACGCAATATCGCACCCACCGTACTCTCCAGACCTTGCCCCGTCCGGCTATCACCTTTTCGCAACAATGGGACAACCACTTGCAGAGCAGCACTTCACCAATATCGAAGAATTAGAAAATGGCTCGATGAATAGTTTTGCTCAAAGGACAAACAGTTTTTTTGGGATGGCATCCATAAATTGCCTGAAAGATGGGCAAGATGTGTATAATCAAATTCCCAATACTTTGAATAAATAAATTTTTCCATTTTCTTGAAATTTATGTAGTTTTTCTTTTATGAAAAAACCGATAATGACTTTCCGGTACACCTGGTACCCTTTCAAGAAAGACGAGATTTATGTATAATGCTCAGCTCATTTCAGTCAAATAATTTGAATTCTGAATGCACTAGATTTCTTTCTTTAAACGATTTTAGATAAACATTGACAGTCTTAAAAATAGAATTGTGACATTCGAAAAAAATAAGTTTAATATTTTGGAACGCGTTCGCTATTCAATGGGAAGGAGATTAAATTCTTGAATTTTATTTGCAGGAGGAGATTTTCAATATTTATTGTAAACTAATTAAATGAAATTTGTTAATTTATCTTTTCAAAGATTTTGATCAATTGCTTTTGATAAATGTGTAATTTCTTTTAACTATCTTCTAAATGAAGACAAATAAAATTCAAAAACTATGTTGTTAAAATAAGTCATCGTCAAGGCTAATACCAGTTCTAAAAAAAGGCCTACTATTTTTTTAATTTTTGAAAACTATTGCCCCTTAGATCTTGAAATTATTGTAATGCATGGGAACATTTTTGCTCAGTGACTCAAGATTGTCTTGTAAAGTTTTTCGCACTTATTTAGATATATTTTTATTAAAAAAACTTTTTGAAATCAATCGCAATTAAGTAGAATATTTATTTGGCAATAATCTACACCCAGCTGTGGTTAATATGGAGTAATTATGTATAAGTAAATAATTACTTTCCGTGTTCTTAAGAATATACATATAAATGTATATTCTTAAGAACACGGAAACCAGTGATGTTTCACAGTTTTACTATATTCGACTCTTCGCATTTTACCTGTTCTACTAATTTTTGTAACAGTTTATTCAAATACATCTTCATAGACAGACATAGGTATGGATTATGGATAGGTTATGACTTCAAATAATAAATCTTAATGATAAAAATTTTAAATTCACTGAATTGTCTCTAATATACTGTCATTCAACATTAAATTAGAAATTGTTAAGGATAAAAGAAGCTTGCTTTTATAATTATAAAGCATTCGTATATGTATTTTTATACCACTACGGTGTTGAGCTTCGAAGGGGAACTGTATTTTTTATAATTTCATCCTTCTATATCTATGGCGTAATAAGTTAAATATATAATTCATGTTAACCTAGTGCAGGATGACAGTGATTAATTATATAAATCGTCCGTCAGAAATGAAGCGGTAGAATTAGTGAAGAAGCTAGCTTTTACATTAAAACTAATTTCTTTAAAAAATATATTTAGTAGAACTGTACAAATTACCAACATATTTCGATTACAAACAGACGAACAACTTAAATAGTTTTAGCAGCTTACATGGGCACTAAATAGTAAATTTATTTTTCATTATTCACCTTAGTAAAAATATATTAAATTTAATTTTGGCATGGAATTGTAATTTAAATTTCATACATTTTAATTTTCCTATTGAGGCGTCTCTAGTATTGCTTAACTTTCAGTTTTCCGCTAAAATAAACTCAGTAAAATAAAAATGCTATAAAAAAAGTGTACGATTCCACGCACTAACTTTTTTGCCTGGCTATGTTAGTTTCTTAGTCATGTTTTTCTTCGTGAAATGATATATGTAGTTGTAACTGGTAAAGTTTCAGTTTTGAATAAATATGAGTACAATTCTTACCGGAAAAATAATATTAGCTTAGCAACAAGTTAGTAAACACTCCTATTTCAATGTTTCCTAAAAGAACGAATAGCAACATGTAGTATTATTTATTTACTAAATTTAAACAAAATCGTTAGGGCCGTTTTTGAGAAAATCATAAATTTGTGTTTTAACCGTCAGTACCCCTACTTTTGTGAGTAGAAAAAGAAAACAAAAAGATGCTTTCTTATAATTTTCTAAAATGCTTAAACTTAATATCGATCCATTGAACGGTTTGATTAAATTATGCCTGAACGGACGAAAAACCAAAATTATGATTTAGTAATGTAGACCCCAAAATCCATGGAAATTTCGATTTGGGTTTTTTTTTCATAAATGCAATACTTTCTTCTCTCCTACCATCGCTTGAATGCAATAAACTAACAGAAAAGAGAAATTGAATATTTGTTAATTTTAGTTAATTTAAATTGTTTTAATTACAAATTTTCAATATAAATGTTCAAACATTTATGAGTTGTAGTGTACATGTACTTATTATTTTGTGTTGTGTATATTGCACAAAAATAAAGTTTCGCTTAATAATTAAAGTGGTATAATAAGCAGTTGACTAAAACTTCATATTGTGTAATAAGAATAAAATACTAAAGCTGTTTCTTTAATTTACATATTTAATAGCCATAAAACAATTTTAAAAATGTTTTGGAATAAATTATATTTATATCATAATATTGTAATTCAATGTGACGATACTCTTTCCTTAACGTCCAATACTTTTTTACCTTGCGGATTCGTAATTATTTTCACTATTCATCATTGACATATTTTATATGTTAAACATTTTAAACAACATGTAACAGTACATAAGACTGCTTATTATAACACGTCATAATGCAAAAAAGTAATATTTCATATAATTAGAATGCTTTTTTTTTTTGGTTACAGTATTTAGTCCAAGCCCTCTACGATTTTACACCTCAAGAACAAGGCGAGCTAGAGTTCAAACGAGGGGACGTCATAACCGTAACGGATAGATCGGATCAGCATTGGTGGCACGGCGAAATAGGCCATCGTAAGGGCCTATTTCCAGCGACATACGTCACACCTTATCACACATAATTGGAATCGATTCCCTCTAACCCCGCCACTCATCGTTTCCCTCAAATTCCGTGCTCATGTAATACATCTCACACAAAAATCCAAATCCGATTATTTTTAAAAAAATTAGTTCAGACATGCTGATTTTTGTTTGATCGACGCACAAAGTAGGTAAAAAAGAAAATAACCCATATCCACTGGTCCAATTTGTGTCATCGATTATGCGAATCTCCTCGTGATTTATATTGTTATTTAATGTGTCTCTTTTTTTCTCAAATATGATAGACAATAAAAGAAAAACCGGAAGAGAAGCATTCGGTACTTCCCCATTCATTTCCATTAATTATCCTACTTTCATCCCAGTTTCCACTTCACGAAGTAACATCCACGAATTTAAATGAAGTTACACCACTTACATATATATTTAAAAAAATATACGCATTTTCTATTATTAATATCAAAGTATTTTGGAAATCTTAGTTTCCTTATATGTATGCCAAACATTATTAAGAAACAAAATAATAGTGTTTTGCTTCATATTTTTCGATAATCCGTAGCGTGGCAAAAGTCTCTCGTCTGCAGCGATTCAAATCCACTATCAATCGTAATTTCTTTAAATTAATACAAAGTATTTTTTTATATTTTAAAATGATCAGATATCGTGTTGGGCTTTAAAACGAACTCATTAGTGATATAGTTTATTTTTAAGTTACGGGCTGTGTAATTTAAAACGATATCAACAATTTAACAAACAAAACAAAAAGATGTACACACAGTTTTAAATTCCACACCCTGTATAGCAATATAATTTTAGTTTTAACGATTTTAAACAATTTCTTCTTGTATATATAAAATAGATTAATTCTTACATAAGTATATGATCTTATAGTTCGTGGGAATATTTAAGAATTTAAATAGATTTTAGTCAGTAATATGTGAAAAATCAGAGGCTTATATATACGCATTATATCCTAATCGAATTAGTTGTTATATCGATTGCCTCGTGTCAACCTGATTGTGATTTCAAATAACATTATATGTCTCGTAATAATACGAAACGTATTATATAGTCATTAAAGCCGAGTCGTAGGCGTGCATTGATTGTGATGGTGAAAGTACAGATTGAAGTACGTTCAGAATCGATGTGCTTGCTGGTTAAAATCGATATAATTTCTCGTTATGTCAGGCAGCATATATTATTTTTCTAGCATGTAGTGATCATTTTAAAATTAAAAAAGGGGTATACTCTCATTTACTAATTTTGTCAAATTTATCCTTTGTAGTTTGAATTTAAGTTATCTTACATACGTTTATGTATATCCTGATTTTCATAACCAGTTTATAAATTGATTTTTCAATTCAAAAAAATTATTCATTTTTAACACAAAGTAATAATATTATTTAATTAACTTTTTGGGTATCTACATTACAATAGACATTTAAATGAAGCAAAATTTTGTTCATATGTCGTTTTTAAGATTTTACACGATATTCTACTTTTAAGTTTTCGTCGATTTGTTCTTAATCTATATGGTCGAGGTTTCAATCTTTCTTTGGAACATTTTAGAATTTTTTCGTCTTTAATACGAATGGATATATGTTGTGGTGGATATAGTTTACTAACATAGTATATTTGATTTAAATGTCGTTTTATGATGTTTTCATATTAAAAGTTGTTTAGCCAATAAGTGGTAACGTGGAAAATATGCCGCCAGTGGTATGGATAGATTTATCATGATAAAATTACTTTAGGTTCATATTACAGCTGTTTCTAAGTATGTGTGTAATCTTTTGAAAGAAAAAATTCCCTTTTTAAGTTTGGAATCATTTATTTAGTTATTAAAAAATTATTACAAAGTATTGTTGCATCTTTTATATAAAGATATTTATAACATTAATGGCAATAATATTTTGTCTGGAAATCTCTTTTATTCAACGCAGGCAATTGTGATTCTGTGCTTTTAAATTTTTAATAATTTTCCGCTAGCGGTCCAATATGTTTATCTAAATATTTATTTTTTTATTTTATCTTTAAAAGATTTTGATAAAACGATAAGCATAAATTAATATAACGGGTGACTTTCTGAATCTAATGTATGCTTGAAATTAAATTAAAAAATTTATGTTTTTTGTTTTCCTGAGAATTGATAATTCTGTGTTATTTATTTATTTTTTCATATTTCTGCGGTAGGTCTTTAACATTTTTTTTTAACAATTGGCCAAC
This sequence comes from Dermolepida albohirtum, assembly GCA_031893035.1. Taxonomy (NCBI): domain Eukaryota; kingdom Metazoa; phylum Arthropoda; class Insecta; order Coleoptera; family Scarabaeidae; genus Dermolepida; species Dermolepida albohirtum. The sequence goes on along the minus strand of JAVIWB010003531.1, from coordinate 120,318 downwards.
TACAAAACCAATTGTGGTATGTTGGCTTACACATAGGCTGAACATCATCCGGTTTGCTGTTTACTTAATTTTGAATCTACCACACTATATTTGCCTGTCTGTTTAACATAAAAATTTGAAATTTAAACCTATTATAAAGACAAAGATGCTTTTCGTCAAATATACTCTCCTATTGTAATCTAATTGAAGAAACATATATATGTATATGCTTCTAAATTTTCATAGCTTAGTTATTGAAATATCGTTATTAAGTAAGATCCAGAGTCTCTGAACTGTGTACTTCCCAAAAACATTTTTGATGGTTTTGCATGATACACTTTGTGTGACAAATGTGCCTTCCTTTGATTGAAATGAAATTTAAGCTTTTTTTAAGATAATTCATAATTCCTATTACAATGTAAGCGAGTCCCTAGTTGCTGTTATATTGATTATAGGTAGAAGATGTTTCACAATTTTGACAACACGTTATATTCTAAACAGTATAGCACTTCCCTTTTTTACGTAACGCGTTTTTACACTAACAGTTTCTAATTATTATTAGCCATTGTAAATAATCTCTGGTAAAACACAGTATAGCTAAGTAATTTCTATAAAAAAAATCTCAAGCCTTCAACAATGTAATAATATATCAATTTAGATTTTATTCGTTCCTCGTATAGTTCTCAAATGCACTATGTAGGGCCCGGAGCAAACGTTTTAATTTTACCGCTGCCAACTGTCTTGTAAAACTGTTGATGTAAATAGTATTTAAAAAAAAACAAAATGTACATCACATATACATGTTGATCAAATCTCTTTCAATTTGGTTAGCAGATTTTTACAAATTTAACTATTTTAAGATAGCACAGTCTCATATATCGAACAGATATTTTTCCTCTTACATCATTAAGTTCAATTGTCATAATATTTAATTGTTTTTTTTTCATGTCCTATCAAGTGAACATTTTTAAGACAGCATCATTTTGTATTTGCTAGTTAAACTTAATTGTCTTGTAGTACTTTAATAGACAATAATATTTATAACTTTTATTAAATTTCGAAAAAAAATATGTAAATATAAATTTTGATAGTTAATTAATTAATAGCTCAATAAAGAATGAAAAAACGATGTTACAAATTATTACAGATTTAGGTACCATAGCTTACTTTTTTAGCATGTAATCTCGGGTCTGTGTATGATTACTTTGTAGATTAATTAACTAATATGTACAGCTATAAGACTACGTATGATTATCAGGATATACAAATTCACTGATTGATTTTATTGTGTTATTATTACAGTAAATGAATACTGTGTAAAACTGAAAAAACATATTTTTATATCGAAATGTAATCGTAGACGTTTATTCTGTAATTGATATCTCTAATTATTAGGAAAAAGAATTGAAAAGGATGTATGATAATGTAGCAATGTCGAGGTCGTAGACATTAGATTTAAAAGAAAAGTGTTTATGTGATTACTTTGTACACATTTAAGAAACAATGGACATCGGATAGGATATCAATGGCAGAAATATTGTTTAATAAGAAATTTAGAAAGAATTAAAAAAAATATGCATGTTTTTAATATACACACTATATATATGCATATAAATACAGTGGGAATCTATTTTATTGCAACGATTACGCTTACAATGTCTGTGGTACAGTTTACTAATTTATTACTGGAATATGTACGGGGGATATGGTCTTTTCTGTAAATTTTCTTCTGTGAAGATTTATAAGGAATGCAAATGAACCTGGAGGATTGAAAAGCAAAAATTTAATACTTACAATTTGTTCAAACAAAAGCAATACGATGTATATAATTATGCTATCTATTAAATATTCCCATACGGACACTGCCGCCATCAACGATGCACGCTGTATATAATATTTCATCCGTGGATCCAATAGAATCGAATTCTTAATCATAGAGTTAAAAGAATGTTTTATGATTGAGTGATTCCTGTCTTTCAGTTGCTCTTATTGTTATCACACGGATAAGACGATTGAAGACAACCGATGTTAGAAATGTATTTGAGAAAAGACAGACTTTTTTTCTTCAATATGGACGTAACAATATATAATCTTTTGAGGTTTTAATTCGGCCAATATTGCCAATTTGATTGTTTACATTTATTTAAATATATGCTACATAAAACATATACATATATGCCATGAACAAATGAGTTTTTATGAAGACTTGTCATCATCGTTTCAATATTCGAATCTTGATCGATTTGCCTTAACTAAAAATGAAAATACAAGTCTTGGTAAATAAAGTGCATGTGTAGAAGCTGTAGAAATTTTCGTTGCAATTGATTTAATGGAATGACTTGAATTTGAAAACTGTCCTCTAATAGCAATGTTCTTTATTCTTCTAATTTAGAAACTTATATTTTTTTCGGAGTGTGTAATAATATAATTATAGATGGTTCAGCAAGGAAATGAGCAATTATAGAGATTCTAAAAATACCAACGATATTTTATCGATTACATTACGTCCCTTTATAGTGTGTACATAATCAGAAATTTTACATCGAATAACCTCAAGGCTTCTACAACAAATGAATATCTGCTTCTGTCCCAATATGTAGCAAACAAGTGACGCATTACACAAAGTATATGTACATACAATTTTTCTTTCTCATTTCACCAAGATAACCATTACATTAACATCGATTGTTTTTCTCTCAGATCTCGATTTTCAACCACCTAAAGAAAGGCTTATAGAAATCATTTTTGCCTGAAAAAGCTCTCTATGCATACTTAGAGTTACCGATTTTGGGAGCTCCTCAGACATGTCAAAAGTTAATTCTGTGATATCACTATCAAATCAAGAAATGGCGAATTCTATTTGCTCCATAGCCACTAGCTGTATAATTTCAGCATTAAAGGAAATTGAAAAATTCATTTCCTAAAGCTAGTTTTTAATTTATCTTTTGCTTACATCCCCTTCCTCAATTGCCTTAATTGACATCTCCTTATTGAGTGACTGCATATCCCTCTACATTATTTAACTGCCTGTCTCGTTGCAAGTTTTATAGATTCATCCTGTATATAGTTTTCAATATAATTCGCTAAAGAAGCTTCGTGATAAGTGAAAAAAAATAACGTGTAATTTCGTATTTTAAACTAGGTAATAATGAAATAGAAAAATAGTTATAAAAAATTCTTTTGCAATATTGCCACCAATTGGAATAACAACGAATTTTTTTGTTGGTATTTTTCCGCTAGAAGTTGAGCTTTTCTATTATTTTGCTTTAACGTATAACAAAGAAGAAAGTAGACTTCATAAATATAATTACTATTATTAATAAATTACAAGTGAAAGACTTCAAAAGAGAATATATATAAGTATGGCGATTTACGATATACAATATACATATATACATACATTTTAGGTTTGTTTTCTGATGCACAAGGGTTCACTCATTTTTTTAATATAAGTTATACTATGTAATAATTTTATTTACTTTTATCGTAAGAAATTTTAATTATTGTGAAGACTCGCGCAAAAACATTATTATTGCTAGATTGAATTATAAATATTTTTTAAGATATTTACTTCGAACAATTTCTTTGTGTCTTGTTTTTCTTGTGTATATATAGTTTATGAAATTGTGCCACAATATTTTTTTAAAATGAGATATTTTATTGTTTTATTTTTTAAATTTGCAGATACTGCATTTTATTTTTAGTCAATAGCATGTAGTTTTATTGGCATTATCTTGCTTGTATTCTTAGATGATTTATGTAAATACTAACTTAGGATTATTATTATACTTATAATCTATTGATTAAATGCAAGCTATATTACTGAAATATATGTTTTATCAAAAAGAAATACCTTTTCATTGTAGCATAATTATATAGTATGTAAATTCCTTAATAATTCGCTAAAGTTAAGTTTTGGAAAATTTTTTAATAGTTACTAACCATTAATATTCACTACGTTTGATGCATTGCTGAGTAGACAGCGGACATGTAATGTGTTACTGAGTACATACCACATCATAAGTGATTGAAAATTCTTTTCTTGTGTACAATTCTGCAATTTTATGTTAACAAGTCCAATTTTCAAATTTATCAAATATTTAATAAGGTAAAAGTATACACACAATTTAAGTGTTTAAAAAGTTATTCTTCACTAATTATTTTGAGCATTCTGAAGGATTTATGCATGCTGAAGAATTAGACATTATATTACTGGAAATATTTGCTAATTATACAAACCGAGAATAAGTTCCAAAATTTATATTGACACTGTAGAGAATTGGCAAATAAAATTACAAGAAGCAAATGTTTTGTGGTACATAAGTAAGTATTCCCTTCAAAAACTCGATTTTATATATGAAAAAATTTTCTAGCAATATGTGAAGAACCTCCACTTCTTAAACATTATCAAGTTGCAGCACTATGTTGCTTCTGAGAAACATCTTTCGGTGTCGCAAATTATTGCTACTATTTTCTCCGAATAGGCTTTAACTTTTAATAATGAATTGGTTTGCCGCTTTTGTGTCATTTTGCTGTTGGGTTTCAAAACAAATGACAGCATTTTTTAAAATATCTATGTTTCTATTAACTTTTATTAATAAGGAAAGAATAAGATCTTCGAGAATAATTCTAATTTTAAAAATATATTAAATTCAATTTGTTTCTTTTTTTTCGTTCTTAGTCGGTGTAGGTATTTTTATAAAATATATAGATATAATTAATCGAATGTCATTTACTTCTTTTTTAATTATTAAATAAAATAAATATGTATATGTGTATTCTCGCGCACTCCTCCATTGACTTTGTTCAGATCAGAAACTTTTAATAAATTTATGAGAATTTCCAAAATTAACTGGTGAATTTTAATTTATAGAAAAAGGATTTTTTCATTAAAACGAAAAACTAAAATTAATCAAATATTTTCAAATTTGTGCTCGAGATTTAAATTGAATGAAAAAATTCTAACTATCAAACTATTAATTGAGAATTTTGTATGTCGATGTCAAAATTATTACCATATAATTCTTTCATTTTCATTTAATAATAGCCATCTACTGGCTAATAGTTTAAGTTCATAAAACTAGTTTTTTATTTTATCGATCGATTCAATTTTGGGAAAAGCAAGTTGGAAACAACTTGTCTTTCTTTTACTATTTTTCTCTGTGGCATTGTCGCACGTAAGTTAAGCTATTTTTTTTGAATTATTTATATAATCTTAATTTATTTAACAAAAATTATATAAAAATATTATAAAACGTAAATAGTTCGTAATAGAAAGTAGTATATTTTAAGTTAAGTTAAGGTTTTTATTGGAAAATTAACCAAAAGCTTAGAGCGTGATATATGCGATATGTACGATGCATTTCTTGTAAATATTTTGAAAATAGAAAACATTTATGTAATGTAAAAACAATTAATTATAATTGAAGATTATGATGTGCTAAAGGTTTATATACATTTAGGAATGTAAACATTCTTTCAGGTTAATCGTTACACTCTATAACGTACAAAATGTCGGGAAACTTAGAAGTTTTAAGCCTTAAAGAAGATGATGTTACGAAGATGCTGGCTGCATGCACCCATCTTGGCACAACAAATGTTAATTTTCAAATGGAACAGTATGTTTATAAGGTTCGTCCTGATGGTGTCCATATCATAAATTTACGTCGAACCTGGGAAAAACTTCTTTTGGCTGCACGTGCTATCGTCGCTATTGAACACCCAGCAGAAGTTTTTGTCATCTCATCTCGCCCATATGGTCAACGTGCTGTACTTAAATTTGCGGCACATACTGGAGCCACACCAATTGCTGGGCGTTTCACACCAGGTAAGTTTTGAATTCATAGAAAAAATACTGCTATAATATATATATATTCTGATGATAATTTAGAACTAAGGAACCTATGATTACATTTGATTTAAATTTATTCTCTGATTAAAAAAATTTCTTTTTTTTGAAAATGTTTTGTTTCTGAATTCGTAATAATTTTGAAATATATTACAGGTGCCTTTACCAATCAGATCCAAGCTGCTTTTCGTGAACCACGTTTATTAATTGTAACAGACCCATTCTGTGATCATCAGCCTATAACAGAAGCATCTTATGTCAATATTCCAGTCATTGCCTTGTGTAACACAGATTCTCCCTTAAGATTTGTGGATATAGCAATTCCATGCAATAATAAGGCTCCACATAGTATTGGTCTTATGTGGTGGTTGTTGGCGCGTGAGGTAAATAGAATTTTTACATTGAAATTTTGTAAAATAATGATCGAGAGGAAAATTAAAAGTTAGAAATGAATTAAATGTGCAAAATATACAAATTATTAACAGACTATTATAAACGTTCTTGATTTTATTGATGTTATATATGCAATCTTATGGTTTATTTGGTGTCATAGTTGAACAAGTAGGTTTTATTTTTACATAAAATTGGCAAAGTGAAGGAATATTCAGTATTTTATATGATGAACAAAATTGTTCCCAATATATTGACAATCAATGATTTTATTACAATTTTTCCACCTGATAATAAGAAAATTAATGTCCAACGTTTTGTTTTATTGAATGTTATTCATACGACCATTTTAAAATTTAAGGTGCTTCGTTTACGCGGCCAAATTCCACGCGAATCCAAATGGGACATCGTCGTTGATTTGTTCTTCTATCGCGAACCAGAAGAAGCCGAAAAAGAAGAGCAAGCAGCTAAAGAACCCGTCGTCCTCAAAACCGAAATACCCGAACCTGCTGATTTAGAAGCCTGGAATCCAACTGAAACAACTCAATGGTCTGACGAACCAGCACCAGCCGTACCGCCAGCGATTACACCATCGCCAGCAACCTATGGGAATCCAGATGATTGGGCTAATGAAGTACAGGGAGAATGGGCTAATACCGCTGGTGGTCAACCGACTCAAGCTAATTGGGGTGGTGGAGGATCATCTGATTGGCATTAAAAAGGCCAAATTTTATTTTGTTTATATTTCCTATACACATTTTTCTAAAATAAAAATTACAATTTAGAAAAATGTGTACATTTTTTAAAATATAAGACAACAAACTTGTAATTGCAATTTTCATTTTCCTTCTAATATATAATTTGAATATATATTTTGATTTATAAGTGCTACAACATTCTCTAATCATTTTAACATCTAAAAATTATGATCAGTAACATGGTGTAAAAGTAATGCAAACAAGTAATAGTTTTCCTTCACAATATCGAAAATGCTATTTTAAACATATACATAAAATTGAAGAGAATTATATATTAATTTAACAATTATTGAAATGTGTAGAATGTGATGAAATTGATAAAATGATGTACTTTTTTTTATATACAATCAACTCTCATATTGCAGTCTAGGAAATTGGAATTAATGTAAGTATGGAAAAGTGTTGATAGATAATACAAAATATCTTTGCGTTAATGCTAATGTTAAGTACGCTATTTTCCTTTCAACTAACACTAATTTATTTTTGTCCAGCAAATAATTCAAATTTTACGTTCTAGATGCAAAACCAAATAAATGTATGCTTTCATAAAAATTTCTTGATAAGTTAACTAAAATAGCCCTACATGAGATGTCGATTTTGGGTGTTGAAAAGACAGAAGGTATACCTTTTTTATATTTAAATTTTAAATCAGGCTCGTTATTTATTTGATCTTTTTAAAGTTCTGCATTAACATCCTTATGAATCTGTAGTTGCAATATCGAAGTACAATATCTGTAAATTGCATTGTTTTTAACCTTGAAACATTTTGCAACACAGATCATCTAAAATTTCGGATATATATTTAATTATTCAGCATCAATTTATTACAGATGAGAGACGTTTAAATGAGATGATTTTTGCAAAAACAAATTCAACGTAGATATCTGCTTATAATTCGCAGTGTCGATGCTATTAGCCTATTTAGATCTATATCTAAATAGGATGGAAAATTTCTACAATTTATCCTATGATATTCTACAAATTTTCCAAACTTCTAGGAATTAGTATAGAATTAAAAATTTTGAAAGGTGAACTCGTGAAAAGTTTAGTACGGTTTTCAACCATATATATATGGGAATATTGTCTTCAGTGGTATAGTTGATTTTGAGTTTACCAATGACCTCAATCAATATCATCTTGGGTACTACAAGAAATGAGGCTAACTGAATAACTAACATAATATTCAAGCGATATAGCACCAGAACTTCTAGTAATTTGTGATATAGAATATTTTTAGTTAATTGCAATATAGTCTACTGGGAATTCTTGACATAATTCTCTTGCGTCAAAATTGGAAAGGATCCTTAACCATTTTTTCTTGTACGTCTTGTGTATAACAACTATAACTTCTAGAAACTATTCTGATTTACAGTAATTACTGCTAGTAGCTTTCCTACTTCTTATGATATTGATGTTTTAATAAGAAAAAATGGAGGGTAACTTATGCAAAGAAAATCTGGAATATCCAAATCATTTGTTTTATAAAAAGTAACACCACACTCATCATTAATATAACGATCAAGAGCAGATCAACAAATTAGTAAAACTCAAGAGTTAAGAAGTTGATTAGCTTCATATTAAAGGTTTTTTTTATCAAAGAAAAAATGACAGACCATGATTTGGTATAGTAACATGATCGTGAAACATGGCACACCATTTTGAAGAGATTCAAGACACTGAACAGGTTAGAAGTTTGAAATACATGAATTGTGTAATAGGAAGAAAGATAAAACAAAAGTGATTAAAAAAATAGTTATCTCAACTTAATTCATGACAGCAAATTTTAATAATAATATACTAATATGTGAATAAATTCGATTTCAAGGAATGATAAAGTGACAAACAGAATTAGAAATAAAGCGTTCAAAAGAACAAGTAAAATCAGTGACTATAAATGGAAGAGAAATAATAGATAAGTTACATATTGTATATTAAAATACATTTGATATAAAATCATGGGGCTGTATATCTAAGTAGTTTACTAGTTCAATTCTACATTTTAATCTAATGACTTTCTATATTAAAAGACGTGCCTACATTTCATTTTTACGAACCCCAGTCACATACATAATGGGTTGGAATATATAAATATAATGTCGAAGAAATTTAGCATGGGAAAAATAAAGGAATTAACTAGGTGCAGAAAGCTATTGTAGGAAAAAATTAGATGAGTGACAGTCAAACAAAATATAAAATGCTGAGGGATAATGAACTAGCACAAAACATAAGAATCAATCATAACTTCATAGTCTAACACTTGAGTATCATCTTTTAGTAAGTACAAGGCTAGATAGGTATTTAAGGAAAGAAATATAGTAAACAAAATATTTATTTAAACCCTTAATAAGTCACACTCGTGCATAATTATTATATAAAAGATAAAAAGAAACTGAACTTAGTGCAAAAATATTCAATATCAATAATACTTTAAATTACGAAAAAAAAAACAGATTCTATTAAAAGTAATCACAGTATTAAAAATACTATTAGAATGTGATGAAAATAATACAATTTGTATATTTTTAAATATAATAAAATAGATTGTATCAAGTTAGAAAACCATGAATGACCAACAAGCAATGAGACATAGGTACTTAAAAATATTGTTTATATATCTTTGGAAATAGGCAGTTCTTCAATGCCCATTTGCCCTCTGTGCCTCCATCGATATCTCGCCAAATCCTTTCTCGTAACCATTCCAATTACCTGAAAAAATATAATTAAAACAAAAATAATTCGTCAATAATTAGTTTATATTACTTCATTGCTGTCATTTATTACTGGTAAATGTCGTAATCCTAGAGCTCTGAACAATCGAAACATTCTGGGTAATGTGAAAGACTAAAAAAATATAGTTGATGCTTCTTATATAAAATAGATTCTTTATACAGAATGGATTCTAAAGGTTGTACTATGAGAAAAATGAGAATACATCCATCATAAACTACATGAGAAGTACAAAATAAAAAAAAAGAAAGAAAATAATAAGTAATTTTGTCTAGTTCAATGATTTTAGAACAAAAAAGCCTATTTTACGTTTCTAAGATCGTTGATTTACATTAAAGTGATTTTAATCTTCAATCAACTACATCTGCACTGTATACAGATGCAGTTGATTTTAAAGTAAAGAATGTGCGTTATTTTATTTATATGACTATTGACACACATTGAAGTGATTAAAAATATTTCTATTCTTAACCCACAGCTGCATTATCAAGCAAGGAATTTGCAACGTCTTTTACAGTCTTATATGTGCATCATATATTATTTACAAGCCAACAAAAATACACATCGACTGTTCGTTTATATTAAATCTTAAGATTTGTTTCAATACACTCAGCTAATTTTCTATAAGTTGGTATCGATGAAAATGTTAATACGTCAAATTAGTCTTTCCTATCTCACATATACATTACTGCTTTAAAAACTGCAACCTTTAGATATCCTCTATATATGTGTAGTTATGCTTACATGTAATACGGTATACGGTGATCTATTCATAAACGGTCTTAAATCGATAGAAAAAGTTTTTTCCTGGTCTGTAATGTCCACTTCCTAAAATACCAAATTCATTAAAATATACGCGCATAAATATCATTATTGAACTACTAACATCGATCGTGGGATATCTGGGATATTCGTCTCTAAAAATGCTAACGCTAATATCATCCCAACTCTGAATATATTCGTTAAATATTTTCCTTTGCAATATCACAATTAATTGACTTCTGAGAATTAAACCTCGTATTCGGCCGTATGAGTTAACTTCGACCTAAAAATAAAAGATGAACGTAAATTAAAGTGACAATAAAGCTAACAAGCTTGTTATCGTTGAATGTACGATTTTTTTTTAAATTAGCAGTTCTTAAAGCTCAATAAACTATTCTATAACTTAGTATTTACAGATTTTCACAATCATCATTCATGCGAGGAATACTTTCGAAAGCTATGTCTTGTATAATGGTAATCTTCGATATTTTATTGTTCATATTCAATCATATTGTCTAATCAATATATTCTTTTTGAGCTTCTATAGATGCTATAGAGCTTCTGTATACAGCGTTCTTGGGAATTGTTGCGGATTGTGGTCACTGCCATTTGAATGTTTTCAATGGCGTAACAACAATTGTCGTTTTATCAGGAAATGAAGCTGAGGAAAGGGAATACTTCGAGACAAAATTTATTGTTGACCCTCACTCAGGTGACACAAAAACTTTATGGATATTACAATTACTCAATGCGATACATTTTTTTAGTCGTCGATCAACTAGTATGAAACAAATTACATTTATTTATGAAGGCCCAAATTCACAGTGAAAATATTAACAATTAATTTTTGATGTAATTATACACTTTTCCTGGATGTGAAAGGTTCAATTTTAAAGTAACTGACTTTTAGTTGTCCTTGTTTGGTATTCATTTTTTAACCGTCAGTCAAAATAACGGGTGTTTTTTTTAGAGGTATAGAACTTTAAGTTGGCAACACTTTTTTAACTGACGGCCATTTTGTCAGCTGTTAAGTGATTTATATTTAGTTTGGTTTGTCATTTCAACATGGATAGACTGACGTCTGAACAACGCTTGCAAATTGTGCAAATTTATTTTGAAAATCATGATTCTGTTCGAAATACGTATCGCGCACTACGTCAATATTACGGTCAACATAATCGTCCATCAGAGCAATTAATTCGATTAACTATGGAACGTTTTCGCAACACGTATACTCTAAATGATAACACGCATCCAGAGAGACGTCGTACAGTGCGTACAGAAGAAGTCATTGCTGCTGTAGAGCGTAGCGTAGAGGAAGACCCGAATCAGTCTATCCGCCATCGTGCACAGGAATTGGATATGTGTCCATCCACTTTATGGAAGATTTTGCGGAAAGATCTAGGTTTGCGTGCTTACAAAATCCAACTCGTGCAAGAATTGAAGCCACACGATCACCTAGCAAGGCGTAGATTCGGTGAATGGGCCCAAAACAAGATTGCCGTTGATCCCGATTTTCATAATCGAATTTTGTTTAGCGATAAAGCTCACTTTTGGTTGAATGGATACGTCAATAAACAAAACTGCCGTATTTGGAGTGTTGATAATCCTCAAGTGTATGTTGAGACACCGTTATATCCAGAAAAACTGACTGTTTGGTATGCTTTATGGGCTGGTGGAATAATTGGTCCGTACTTCTTTAAAAATGAAGCTGGCCAGAACGTTACAGTCAATGATGACCGCTATAGAGCCATGATTACTGACTTTTTCGTTCTTCAATTGAACAATCATGATGTGCAGGAGTTGTGGTTTCAACAAGATGGCGCAACATGTCACACAGCTCGTGCCACAGTTGATTTATTGAAGGAAACGTTTGGTAACCGCATAGTTTCACGTTTCGGACCCGTGAATTGGCCTCCAAGATCGTGCGATTTAACGCCGTTTGACTATTACTGTGGGGATATGTGAAGTCGCTAGTCTACGCCGATAAGCCCGAAACGATTGACCACTTGGAGGACAACATTCGCCGCGATATACGGCCACAAATGTTGGAAAAAGTCATCGAAAATTGGCCCTCCAGATTAGACTACGTCCGAGCCAGCCGTGGCGGTCATATGCCAGAAGTCATATTTAAATTATAATGCCAGAAGATTATCTTTCGAATAAAGTAAATTTCATGTCAATTTAAAGAAATCATATTTGTTTTATTCCATTTCAAAGTTCTATACCTAAAAAAAACACCCGTTACATCGTTACTCATATTATTATGAGATAAAGATTGCAATGACGACACTAGTTTCTTTTATTTTCGGAAAGTTCGATTTCTCTTTGAACAGGGTGTCTTTTTCAAAGAACATAATAAAATTATTTAATTAACATCGCATATTGCGTATTATTTTAGAAACATCTTTTCGCATCACCGTACAAATTCATGTTCCATGCTTACTGTCAAAAATAAAATTCTTTTAAAGTGTTAAAAACTATTAGAGTGTTTCCATTGTTTAGACGAACCTAAACAATGGAAAAAAGGTGTCTAACGAATATAGTTGAAAAAAATTTTAGACTTACGTGATCTGATACAGGGGGATCAACTACCGGAAAGCCATTATAAGTAGTTAATCTTAATAACTCGATGATATGTCCTACGTTTTCGACTGACTTTAACGTAACTGCCGGATGCGACATGACTTCACTAGCGTAAATTTTGTTAGCCATTGGTGGCGGTTCCCACGGCAGTAAAGGTATTCCGTTGAGTTGAATATGAGTATCATAAATGCCCTGAATATGACGAAAAAGTAAATACAAAAATAAAAAATTCAAGGAAATTTACTTACCTCGTTAAAGAAATCACCTGTCCATTTAGCTGCTATCAAAGTAACAATTAGTGGTAAAGCAAAGGAAATATTCCCGGTAGTTTCCATAATGATAACCGTTAAACTGATAGTCATTCTCACTATTCCACCTAATTGCGCTGCTGCCCCAATTAAGGCATATTTACCAGGATTAGACGCGGTCTAAAATATATTACTATGTATTTCAAATAAGAGTTTGCAAAGGGTTGGAAAGGGTAACCATAAAAATACATTAAAACAGAGCAGCGTTTCCCAATCTTTGGGGCGTGCTGAAATTTTTATTGGTCGCGAAATAATAGAGGAACTATATGAAAAAAGTAAATAAAATAGTACAGATACAAACAACACCCTTTTATTATATTTAGTTCTATTTTGTTAGATCGCGAAATATATATTTTGATCGTGATATCAAAACAAACAAATTTATTTAGTCGCTATGTAAAGTTTGAGAAACGCTACTACAGACCACTCTACGTTAAAAATGCAGTACTGAGTCTTATGTATTGGCCTTATGGGCAATACGTTCCTCACTTCACCTTTACGAATTTGTATAACTACATCTTATATTTTTTGTTGTCTATGTTGCAAACAATAGTTGTTCTAATTTATGTCAATTACAAAGAAGACGTATGATTTATTTCCAGTGTAATAAATGCTGTCAATTATACTTCAAATGACGTCGTATACAAATTTTCTATGGATAACATAGAAATAAGGAGAAAAATATTGCGATAGAATAGGGAATTTTAAAACTAAATTTACTATTCTTGATGTCGAATATGACATACATATATTATAATTATTACTTAGACTCTATTGATAAGGAATTAGCGTATAAGACATTAAGATTTACTACCTTACACTGTACATTAAACTCAATTGAGATGGTGTGGATATAAGTAAAGGAATTTATAAGAATGAGCAATACAACGCTTAAATTAAAAGATATTTAACAGTTAAAATTGGCGCAACTATGTAGAACTTATTAAAAAACGTAAACGCTTTCAAACTTTTGAGCATGTTAGATATTTCTCCTTTACAGTTGAACAAATCTTTCATATTAGTTCGATGAAAATCGATGAAATACAAAATGATATGCAACAATTTATCATTACAAGTTAGATAAAGATACAAGTTCAACTTCTTGAGCAAATCAAAACTGAGCAAGATCACAATAATAATTAATTAAGTTTTATAAAATCTCTTCTTTCTTTTATAATCTATTAAGTCTATGTGTTATTTAAACATATGAGAAAACTAAAGTTGATTATATGCCTGTTTTTATTATTTTTTAGTTGCAGTAGAAATACAAATAAGTTTAATAAACTGCCATTAGTAAACCTCTTAAGTATTAGCATACAACTATGAATACTTGGTATACAAGAGAAAACGTGTAGCGTTTTCTAGTGGCATACTTAGTGGGCACTCGGTGAATCTGAATACGACCAGCAGAAAGCGATATCAGAACAGCTTTTCTCTTCAATGTATTTTATATATCTCTTTCTAATTTCTATTGATTGATTATTACTTACTATTGATGGAAATACGCGTGATAATCCAACGGATATCAGTCGACCCCATGCAGCACCTGTCAATAAAGATGGTATAAATAAGCCATTCGACGTGGCTAAACCAAAAGTCCAACAAGAAAGCATAAAATAAAAAGTGACGAACACTGCAAGGGAAATAGCGTTGTGAGTATTCGGCGGGTCGTGTAGCAACGACCGAAGTGAAGCTTCAGGAGTTTGAAACCAGATACTCGCCAATACATTGTATTCACCATCACCACAATACATCTAGAATTAGAACATACATTGTTTTCAATGCATTTACATATAAATGCAAGCATATAGCAAAGTATGAGATAATTTTAAAATTATTTTAATAAACTAAATATTGCTTATAGTAATTACAATGGATGTTCAAAAAGTCCTTACATCCCGACCAGCCATTGATTGCAAATTTCTGTACTTAAATCTATTCAATGTAGCTTTAAATAAAACGTCATTCAATGTGACACAATTAATCAATTTAATAAATGTTGGGTACATGAATGTATTTGTATATATACATATACAAGGACAAAAAATTTATTACAGTAGATATTTAAAATGTTGACCATTAGTATTTATACCAGTGGCGGCTGGTCAGGTGAGGCAGGTGAGGCAGTGCCTCACCATCTAAATCTTGGAATTATAACAAGAATAATATGTATACTTTTAAAATTCTTTATAAATTAATTATCATCTTTTATTCAGAATTTATCTTATAAACAATAAGAAAATAGTTTTAAATAAACCGGCATTACAAGCAAAGTACAAATTTATCATTTCATTTTAATTCCGTGCGAATGTACGAGCGCGTATACTTGCCCCGACCAACTTCATGCTTGATCTATGTATATCCCTACTAAACACGAATATTTGAGGCCCGGCCACTCATTGCCTCTCATTGAAAATTTATAACGCACTACAGCAGTCAAAAAAATTCTCAATTTCTATGGAAATTACAGTAAAGTATTAGCTACATATTTAAGATAACAAAGAAGAAAAAATATTCAAAAAGTTAATAGATTTTTCTAACTTTATTGTGAGATTTTTGAATTTTTTAATAATATAGAAAGCATTATTAATAGGATAAATTAAGTATTTATTTAATGATATAAAGATGTCTAAAGGTTTACATTCTTCTTGTACAGTTTCTCAATATTTCCTCCACGCAAATAATATGTTTTAAGTTTTAACAGGAGTATTTTTATTGTTTCAAGTAGATATTCTTTAGATATTAATGTATGTATGTATGTATTATTTAGTCTGAAGCCAATTTGAACTGAGCCTCTCATCGAATCACAATCGCCGAACTACCGAATATACTCGAGGCTGACATTCTCGGCCCGAATCGCAAATTACAACTTGGGGGAATAACAAAGTTAGGTTAAGTATTTTAATATTTGTTTAGTGATATTTTCAGTGATTTAAAAATTGTGAATATGGATTTAGAAAATGTAAGAAATACACAAAACATTGTAGACTTTTTAATAAGAAATACGTTCGTTGTTCTATCGGTAGAAGATCAATTATATGTCAAAAACCTTCCGAGACCAAACCCTGGTTTATCAAAATCTCTTACAATACACGGTAAGTCTAACAGAAATTTCAATAATAATAATAATAATTACGTTTTTTGCTTGATAAGTTTAGAGAATTTCGGGAGTGTGATACATATTTCAGTACTGTATACGAAAATTCGATGTCTGACGAATCTGTTGCACATAAAAGGCGTAGAATTGATGACGTTCCAGATACTAAACAAAATTATAGAAAATTATTTTTCGAAATTCTAGATACGTTTATTAGTCAAATTCAAATTAGATTTATTGATTTAGAAAAACTTGCTTTTTTTGATTTATTAACAGAAAGTAAATTTGAAGAATATTCGAAGGCATTTCCTCAGAGGCTCTTAAATAATTTGTTTGAACAATAAAAATTTTTTGATCAAATTCAATTAAAAAATGAATTAGCTGTTATTTATAGTGACATGCAACTCCTTGGCAATTCTAAAACACCATGTGAAATGTTAAGATTTATGCACGAACAAAAGTTAGCCATCTGTATGCCAGAACTTTTTAAATTGCTAAGTATAGTAGTTACCATATCGGTAACTTCCGCGTCCGTTGAGCGAAGTTTTTCCACATTGAAACGTATAAAATCGTATGTTAGAAATACAATTGGACAACAAAGACTTAGTAACTGTGCACTAATTGCAATCGAAAAGGAATTGGTTAAAACGATGACGAGGTATGAACGATTTTATAATGATGTAATTGATTATTTTGCTAACACAAAAAACCGGAGGATACCTTTGCTATACAAGAAGTAAAATCTATTAAATGTAATTCTACGTGCAATGACAATAAAGGAAATTCTATGTATTTTAAAATATTTTCATTTTGCATTTAATTTTGAAATTTTGTTATTGGATTGTTGTTGATTTATATATATATACATATATATGTATATATTTGTTATATTATTAAATTTTATATTATAATAGGAATGTACTTATTTTTTATTTTTAAATCCTAGAAGATTGAGTTCTTATTTTCGATTAATGTTTTTAGAATTTGTTTGATTTTTTAGAATATTTATTTTCGTTTCACAAGGGTTTGCTTTGAAACTTCGTTTTCCCTTAAAAATCGAATGGGGCGCGATATAGGGCTCAGTTCACGTCTGGCAGCCCTGTTTGTACTGGAAGCCCTATATATATATATATATAAACTGTTTTTATATGTAGTAGGTATATAGAGTTTATTAATCAATTGTAAACAATTTTGAATATTTATTATTCTATCTGCCTCACCATGTCAAATACTCACGAGCCGCCACTGATTTATACATAAATTAATACGACGCTTCATATTTTCGAAAACAAATCAGAATATCTTCATTAATTCGCTGACTGTCTCGCAATGTTGTGCCGTTAATCATCTATGTTGCACACTTATTTTATAATAAGGAAACACAAAATAATCTAAAAGTATTACACGATCTTGGAAGAAATAGGAAACTAACAAATGTTATCACAAATATTCCAGAGTAGTTTGTACAACATGTGGTTTAACAGAATCTTGCTGAAAATATCCAGTTTAAAATTAATCATGAATTTAGTTTATAAACGATTCAAGGATATTGTTGGGATATATTTTTCACTAATATTTCTCTTAAGTAATGTTAGACCAATGCTTCTTCATTTAAACGTAGCTATAATACTCCAATTTTTAAAGAATGTAAGGCAGTTTCATGAAAATAATGAGAATTATCAATGCTCCAAACTACTACACTGAAATTCAGTTTCAGTGCAGTAGTTGAGCCCTGAAGATGTCCCATACAAATGGGTACGAAACGTCAGCAGATATACAAGTGACGCGGTTCCAGCCCAGAAGCAGATAGCATGGACCACGACCGCGGAAATCTACGTACCAGATTTCGTCATTAGTATTATTATTAAATCAATAGCAATATGTAACTCTCTTTACATAATCTAGACGAAGCAATTCATAGTGCATTTGCAATTTTTAAGGTAGGATTTCTTTTTAAGAACTGTATGTGTCGATCATATGCTTAAATTTAATTGTTGAGATAATCATCGTGCAGAAATAGTCAAACTTTCGTGAACTATACTTCTTGCTAGTCCGACAATATTTTTGTTTTTGGGAGGCTTTTCCATTCTTGTCATGTGATTTAGAGAACCTGTTCCCTTAAAACATACTACTATTCTTAAAACTTCAATGGAAGGGTTGCTATTATTCATTAGAATAATACCAATTGCCATTTTCATTGCGAAAATAACACTTCAATATGTATATAAGAATATATTTTGTTGATGAGTAAACATTTTATTGAAAAAAAATACATTGTAATTTATAACAGTTAAGAAAATATAGTATGATTCTATTACAGACATGCATTATCCAGTTCATAACCGCTCAAGACGTAAAGACTTTTCGAACACACGATAAAGTTAGCAGTTTAGCATTGCCAAACAGATGAAATTGTTAAATTATTTGAAGATATACGTATAAATAGGCAAATTTCCCTTTATACATAGTGATCTGTAAATAAAAATCTTTTAAAATTAGTATTATTTAATTATTAACAAATGTAACAGGAATCTAGGCAAATTAAGTCGCAAATTTTCAATTGAGTTAAGTTTTACATACATTACCACATGCAATCTGCAATGCTACATTATGTAGCCTGTATACGTGCTTATCAATTTTGTAATTTAATTAAGACAAATAAAAGTTTAGATTAGATTATTTAAGGTGTGTTTATAAGCTATTCCACTGCAATCTTTTTAAATCTATTGCGATCGTGTCCCTTTCAAAGTAGGTTTATTATTTTAATTAAATATAGCAGGTACGAGAGGAATTTTTCTACATTTGTAGAAACCGCGTCTTGCCAAGCCCTGACATTAACGTAATATGTGGATCGTGGTTTCGTCTCCCATTTGGCAGAACTTACACGTAGTTTCTTCCGACAAACTCTTATTATTCATGTTTGTCGAGTTTATAATGTCATGTTAGTAAACCTGCTATACTCCTAACAGACTTTCTATTCCTACCAAGTCTATTGTAAATAATTATTTTAGTGTTTCTTCTTGTAAGGCAGCATGAAGACTATGGTCCTAGAAAGAAATAGATGAATTCATCTGCCTTTTAATTAGGCCTATAGTCTTCGTAACTGGGAATGCAGGCTATTGTTGCATGCACAATACTATACAAGAATTAATCTAATGTCTTTAGTATTGCTTGGTAGTAGGAGAAAATAACCACAGTACGATACAACCCACCCTATTAATTTCTTCAGCGTAATACTGTAGTGCAGCTACTTTCACTTGAAATACCTTAATATATTTACTTCGACTTACTTAGATTATGTTATTTCTTTGAGTTCGTAAATTCCGGCTCCGATTCCTTGTTTGGTCTTAGAGCTATCCGTGTCTTAAAATTTTTCTCTTTCTGGTAACTTATTCTTAGTAAAGTTTAATTTCTGAACTATGACATCATTCAGCCTCCTTATAGTTCGCCTTAAACTATTTTACCAAATCTTGATGATCAGTACCATAGACTTGCATGATTTTGACTTTACATTAGTCTGTATGCAGCTGACCTTGCTTACACTTAAAACGTACCAAGTCTTTCTACGTTATCTAGCAGTTTGCTAATTCTTTTTACTTAATTTTTTGAACCTATGTGACTGCTCCATAGCTTATCATGGATCTAATTACCCTTGTGCTTTGCATAAGAGTTTTCTTTACACCTCTCCGTGGCAACGACTGCCCTATTGAGGGGTTTTAAAACTTAAAATGAATTTTCTACGTTTTCTAGCACTTGTTGCTATAAGCCTTGAAGCGCGTTCTTTTTTAAAAAGAAACTACTATTTTCTTAGCCTTAATTAATAAATACTCCTTTCTAGTTGTTTACTATATTTAAAGTCGTTTGATTTATCTTTCAGATAATTTTTACTAAGCATCCTCGAACGATCTTCTAGCTCTTCAGCATATTTTTCTCTTTGAAAAATCGTTCACTAAAATCTGTCCAGACTTATCAGTAGCTTCGCCTATGAGGTGTTTTAGAATAGTTGGAAAAACAATTAATCTACTAGTAGTCGCAAGTCATGCCTAGCCTTAGGTCTGTATTTGAATCGCTTCAATAAATTAATCATAACGAGAGGTTGTGTAAACGTTTCATAAATTTCATATTCTCTTATCTGTCTAATAAGTAGTTATTAAAAAAATGCAAAATTAACGACGAATATTATGTTTTTAGTTAAGAATAATGTACAAATATTTTTGAATAACGTTTAAAATAAAGCAGTATGTTCAAATTACATATAATTGCTGCATTCTATTAGTATCATATAGTTTGAAGAGATGATTTTAAAATAAGCAATTGTAAATTTAGAAATATTTTATTATAAAGTGAATTACCGCGAAAAAGCTACTTTAGGGATTTAACATGATGACAGAAAACCACAGGCTGCAACAAAAGCTAATTTTGTACATATAATAGCGTCAAACACAATAAATTGGTTTTTATGGAGCTATATGTTGCTACTATTGATATACATATGTATGTATGTACTTATATTTTTGATGAATAATAGGCTAATAATTTCGCAAACCTGGAAATTTTACACCACCCTATCAACGCATTATACAATATAATGTAACAATACAATACTATCAGCGCACCCACTATTTTAAGTTAAAAACTTGGGACGCATATTATCTTTTTATTTTTTTGAATGCGGTCCTATAAAAAAGGAAAATGCAAAAAACTACAATTGCTATTTGGAAATGAAAAATGGAAAACACAATCAGAAACGATGTAATGATACAGCAGATGCTCGATAATATGAACTAATTCAAACCAAGTGTGGTTCACATTATCGAAATGTTTACATTAGCGAACGTAATTTAAATAATAAATGATTTATTAAAAGAAACGTTTAATACATATTTATAACAAAATAAACAAATATTCTAACAGCGACAAGTATTTTTTAATTAGAAGAAAAATAGTTAACAATATTATTCTGCGTAAATTTGCGCTTAGCATTATCTTCCAATGCCTGTGCCCGTAATTTACGAAGAACTAAAATATCCGTATATGATACTTTTTTCTTTCAGCCCAATCTAAATCTTGGTTAAAAATTTGTATAGCTTGCGCGTCAGTCACTACACATCTGACTTCAATGGGATCGTCCTCATTGTCCATATCTTTCTCCTTATTAGCATCATTAGACCAATGATGAAGCAGACCGCTTATCTTTGTTCCAAAAATTAATATCAGTTGGAGTACAAACAATGTTGGGATTCACTATCTTCAATAAATCAACAACATCCAATGACGCGCTAATAACAATGTCAACGTTGGATCGCAAACGTTCTCTAATTGCGCTTAAGGGAACACCATCTTCTTCAGCATTGGTACAAAAGAGATTGTTCCAACATTTTTGAATAGTTTGCTGATTATGTTCATTCCAGGCCATATGTAAATTTAAAACAGCTTCTCGTAATGTTACTTTTTTTAAAGCCTCAGATATATTTTCAGGATTCTTTGATAAGACAGACGAAAGTAGAAAATTTCGATAGTATAGTTCGGTGAGTCATTATATTCTGGTCCATGGGTTGAATTAATGATGTTACGTTGGACGGCATGTACATGACATAAACTGACCCATCCCCGCTCCTCAGTTGTTGCTTTAGAGGATGACTGGGTGCATTATCCATAGTAACAACGCTTTTATTGGAAGCTTCTGTTGTTTTAAGAAACCTTTCACTACAAATTGAAAACACATCTTCAAATTATGAATAGAGCATTTGTGATAACATAATTGATTGTCATACCTGAGGGACAAAGCGCTTGTGGAACCATTTTAGAAATATACTGCTAGTCATCCGAGCGGTTTTTGAACAGTCATAATCAACAGGGATATTAAAATTTTGAAATGAGCGCGGATTTTTTGCTTTTCCAATTACCAATGACTTTATTTTGTGTGAACCATTAGCATTAATGCAGGTTAGAAACGTTATTCATTGTTTCTTCGGCTTTCTGCCCGGGGCAGATTTTTCGAATGATGCAGTATAGGTTTTCTCTGGTAACATTTTCCAATAAAGACCACTTTCATTTGCGTTGTAAATTTGTTCCATTCTTAAATCTAGCTCTTTAATTGTTTCCATCAATACTTCTTTGAATGGTTGTACTAATTGTGGTTATGCTGATAATTTCTCACCAGATATAGACAGGAGTCGAATTCCATATCTTGTTTTGAATCGTTGTAGCCAGCCATCACTGGCTATGAAATATTCAGTTTTTTTCAGTTTTTCATTTATCAGTCTAACCCTCTCTTTAAGTATTTCGCCACTAATTGGCACACGATTTTCCCGATGTTTTAAAAACCACTTATACAGGGAATTTTCCATTTTAGGCGAATTCGCATTTTTTAGAGTTTTTCTATTTCCCGGACCTCCAAATGTATTGGACGTTCTTTGTGAAATTTGTGCTTTCATACGCTTCATTTTACAGATTTTTGCTTTCGATACTCCATATTTTTTTTGCTAACTGTGTCACTCCCGCACCTAGTGCAACTTCGTCTATAATTTTTACTTTCTCACTTAATTTTAAACACATTTTTTATAGGACGTGGATGCCATAGTGGTAAAAATGTATCAATACGTGCAATGTACTCGCTTAAGTCCAAAAATGAAATACGTACGTATAGTCGTATTCTAAGCCCTCATACGACTGACCGA
This sequence comes from Dermolepida albohirtum, assembly GCA_031893035.1. Taxonomy (NCBI): domain Eukaryota; kingdom Metazoa; phylum Arthropoda; class Insecta; order Coleoptera; family Scarabaeidae; genus Dermolepida; species Dermolepida albohirtum. The sequence continues at coordinate 97,183 of JAVIWB010003531.1, read as the reverse complement.
GTTTGTCGTACTTTATTGCAGAGGTTAATCCTCGACATAAATCTTCAACACCGTCGCTAAGAGTTGTTTTCGTCTTCAAGCATACACATTGTATACGTTATAGAACGAAGTTTGTGTGTGTCTGCTGTATATTTTTTAAGTTCAAAATTTAATAATATTTTTTATATTTCATGTTTTTTTAAAAATTCAAGAAAAATTGTGTTCTCCATTTTTTATTGCTTCTTATAAATAAGAATTCTATTCATAAATTAAGGTCTTCCTATTTATTTCTCTTTTAATTTTCCGAATAATTCATGTTTATTTAATGAATATAAAAGCCGCTCAAACTATGACCTATTTGTATAAAACTGGTGAAAAAAAATAATTGGTTGTTTATATTTAAGATTAATTCTTAATAAAAATATTATAAAATATTTGTTTCTATTAGCACTTAAAGTGTATTATTTTAATTGAAAACGCAGTTTGAAATACGAGGGAGCGTTTTTATATTCGCGGAATGAGCGGGTTGTAGAGGGGTGAGTAGGCGCATTTGGGGCGTGGCCTGTGCAGCGACTCATGATTAGTATAAATACGAAGTTTCATTGTTATTAGACAGTTAGTCTTTGAGCTATCGTCAACCAAGTAACATAATCAGGAGTGAAAAGTGAAATATGGAAAAAATCGAATATCATGCCGTTATAAAGTTCCTTACCAGGCAAGGAAAATCAGTCGCGACCATAATGAATGAGATGTCATTGGTTTACGGCGACTCTTGTCCAGGAAAAACCATGGTGGACAAGTGGCATAGTTTATTTAAACAAGGAAGGGAATCCCTTGAAGACGACCCGAGGCCGGGCAGGAGCATTGAGGTGACCACGTCAGCACTTATCCAAAAAGTTGAACAAATTGTACTCGAAGATGCTCGACTAAAGAAGAAACAACTCGCAGAAATGGTTGGAGTATCCGATACAACAATTTTTAAAATCCTACACGATCATCTCGGCATGTCTAAGGTCAGCGCAAGATGGGTGCCGAGAATGCTCACGCCGCCGCAAAAAGAACAGCGCGTAGAGTGTTCGCGTGCATTTTTGGACCTCTGTAATGAAGACAAGGATGGTGTATTGAGTGCAATTGTTACTGGAGACGAAACTTGGGTTCATCATTATGAACCTGAGTCCAAACAAGACTCCATGCAGTGGCATAAAAAGGGCACAGCACCTCCCAAGAAATTTAAAGTGTCATAATCAGCTGGGAAACTTATGGCAACGGTATTTTGGGACTCGGAAGGAATATTGTTGATTGATTATAAAGATAAAGGTGTTTCTATAACCGGAGAATATTATGCTTCAATATTAGAGCGACTAAAAGAAGCCATTAAAGAGAAAAGACGGGGAAAATTGACAAAAGGTGTTCTGCTTTTGCACGACAACGCGCCCGTCCACAAGAGCCGCGTTGCGTTAGCTGCCCTGCATAAGGTGGGCTTCGAAATTGTGAATCACCCACCCTACAGCCCAGACCTGGCCCCGAGTGATTATTACCTGTTTCCGAAAATGAAAAAAGAGCTGCGGGGTAAAAAATTTACTGCCGATGATGAAGTCAAGGAGGCAGTTTCGGCGTATTTTGCAGATAAAGAGAAATCATTTTTTATGAGGGTATAAATGTATCCGTCTTGCAGGTGAATATATTGAAAAATAAAATAATTTGGTTTTTTTATTTCCACCCCTTGTCCCCCATTCCGCGAATATAAAGACGCTCCCTCGTACATCAAAAAAATCTTAGAAAAGTTCTGAATTCGTAATTTTATGTTAATTTATGAAAATGTCATGCCATGTTAGATATTATATTATACAATATGTCAGAACAATTTCAAATAGCACAGAGTTGACTTTAACATTCCTTACCTGGGTTGGATACTTTATGGGATCTTGACCAAGCGGTTTGCAATCATTGAGGGTGAACATCATCAACATTCCAATAGTAGCACTCATAGCAGCTACAATGCAAGCTTCCAGAACACGTAACCATCTTTTTCTTAAATATCTGCACATATATATATGTATTCTATTTTTTATAACTTCAAAGTAATTTGTGATTAACTTCTTTTGAACAAAATGGTGACAGTAGTAGCTCTAATTTGAAGGTAAAACAATGTATCACAGACACCATACATACATATACACGTACATACATATATATACATATTCATATATATATATATATATAAAGAGATAGCACACGTATACACGCACCCGTCTATCCAGTTCCTAATTTATTCTCCAGTACGATATAAAAATTTTCTGAGCTTCAGGTCTTGTAAACCAAGCTATTTGGGTGAAAGTATGCACTCGGTATAAAAGTGAAAGAAACAGAATACTGTATTGCTATTAAATATTTTGTTAAAGGGGAATATTCACCACATATATTTACATTCATGTGAAAAATGCGTTACACAAGAACTAGAAATGAAAAACATTATTGCTCGATGAATACCACGCGTGTTAGCAATTCAGAGTATTTAACTCCAGAAATTCTACAAAATCTTTAGCATAAACATAATATATTCAGAGCTAAACAGTCATGAAATAATAAAAACATTGTGCAGGTCTTAGTTTGATAATAAATATTAACAAATTACTATACAATGAGATTTGTTAAATAATTCTTTCCCAGCAAATAAAACAAAGTGATGGTAAGATAGAGGTTTCAGGTAACAAACTTGTACAGTTAGTGCACTGTACAAGTTTGTATAGTACAGTGCACTAATTTCTTCTTTGTAAATGATTGATTTTATATATGACTATTCTAAAAAAAGTTACGTTTTTTCACAAAACAAGAAAGAGGTAAATCTAGGTATGATTCTTCTAAAATATTTGTTCCTTAATTCATGTTCAATTTCCTTTTATAATAGTAATTATTCAAATGTACTTACATTATTCTGAATACTGATAGCTTATAATTGACATGATTCCAAAGAGCTCCCAATAATCCACCAATACATCCAATCAACATGAACAATGGTAATTCGTAAATCTGATATGAAACTGATTCAAATTTACCTAAATTTAATAAACCTGGATAGCTTAGGTCTCCAGGAACACCATGATATGCTGATAAAACAGCATTTAGTGTGAAGGTACTTATTACAGAGGCAAAAAAGGTTCGCCAGGTAAGACTCTGATTCCAAAAACTTGATCCTTCCTCTAAACTGAAAAGAACTCCACCTAAAAAACACATGTATTTCACAAATGGGAAGTTTATATCTACATTTAACAAATTTCAGTTACCAACAGGAGCTCCAAAAGCTGCTGACACTCCAGCAGCAGCACCCCCACACACAAAATCTCTTTTTTCATGATCTTCCCTGAAATATTGGAAAATTTTGAAGTCTTTTTTAAATGTGGTACTTTTTCCTTGTGATATTCCTGCTGCTACAACTGCACCTGAATGTATCATTGGTCCTTCCTAGAAATCAAAGAAAAATAACAAAATATAATTTGAGTATCTCAAACATGCATCACCTTTCCACCTGCAAGTCCACCAACAACAGAACATACTACACCAATACTTTTTACAATTAGTGTCTTTATTCTAACAACTCTGGGTATTTTAACACCATTTAAATAACACTTAACTTGTGGAATTCCACTACCCGCTGCAATAGGCTGTAAATAAATTTAAATATAAAAAGGATGTTTTTTATAAAATTATATTATACTTCAACGTAAGCCACCAATGTTGATCCTATTAAAACTGGTATTATATTATATAGAATGAAGAGAAAATATGGGATATACAATTTTCCTTGTACTACATACTCATCAACAGCTAATATAGAATTAAGAAAAATAATGTTTATTTTTATAAAGATGATCAAATTGAAGGATACATTTACTTAAGGATTTATATTTAATAAAAGATAATTCTTCTATGGAAATATCAATTACACATGCTACTAATGCAGTTAGCATTCCAATTAGTAAAAAAACTATCCATCTTGCTATATTTTTTCTTATAAAATAATGGTTGCCTTTGATTCGTTCCTCGTCTAATAATAAATAATTTTCACATGTGTCATAATCCAAACTCTACAATAAGATAATTCATTATGACTGCATTTATATTATTGTGTCAATTTATACCTCATATTTAGCCGATAAGACATTCAAGGAACCAGGTTCGATAGTTTCTTTTTTTCTCTGAACTCTGCATCTTACTGACGATAAAAGAGCATCTTCGTCATTAGTTACTATAGAATTTAGGTCGTCTTGACTAATAGCAGATACTGATGAGAGATTCTATAACACAATTACAAAATATGTTTTAAATATTGAATTAATTATACTACACATACTCTGAATCTTTTAGGGCGAACATTTTGTTCACTACTTGTACTTGCAATTAGTTCATCATGTGCCTCGTCCATCGCCTATTGTTCAACATAATTACGAAACAAAAATATGAATTAGAATTCCCTTTATCCTTATCTCTAAAATGACTCATGGAATATAATATATCCGAAAAAATTTTGCTTCAGTACGTAATTTGAAGTATATCAAATCTAATAATTTTTTCATTACTGTTATTTCTTCATATTAAAAATGCTGTACATTCAATATCAAAAAATGAAATATATCCCAAATTTCTTTATTTATAAATTTTTGTGGTTATGTTAAACGATTATGCAGAACAGCAAGTCATAATAAGGTAAATTATTTACTTATTTTGATGGTTGGATTTCTGATAAATTAATGTAAATAAATCCTCCAAACTTTCAAATTTATTTTAAATATTTTATTTGTTCTTCCCTAGTAGAAAACAGTTTTAATAAATAATCTGTGATTTTTATATATGCAACCAAAAGTCAAAAATGAAACACTGTTACTATTTTGAATTTCGATTATGACCTATTATTTTTTTTTCATTAAATGTAGAGGTTTAAAAATGAATTGGAATTTTAGATAAATACATATTTTTGTGTTTCATTAAGAATAAAAATTCGATTTGATCCAAATTTCTCTTACCCAATTCATTTTACGTGACAAATATTCCATGTGAAATTTCCTAGTAAAGTATTAAATCACAGTTTAGCAAATGCCTACATTACTATTGAGTTCATTTCATTTATATTTGTCAGCTGTTTTATCTTAAGTTTGTTATTTGAGGTTGTAAATATTTTGAAACCTAAATTTCAGAAAATTAGAATGGAGAAACATTTAGAACGTGTTATGGATGATATGTATGTAATGTTTTCATATAATAGTGTATAGTAATGTTTATTATATTTTCAGTGTGTCATCACCAAATGTATTTGGCTGTGTTTTTATCGATCATCAAGGGCTTTGTTTAGGTGGTAAGTTAATATTTCAGTTAGTTTTCTTACGCTACTTGCAAATATTTTGTTAATTCAGCTAAAGGTGATGCATCTACTGAAAGTGCTGGGATAATTGGAGCAATAGCTGAGCAAGCTGGAAGGTTGGAGCCTCAAAATCGACCACCTATTATTGTATTTGAAGATGATACAAAAAAATGTATAATACAAAGAAGTGGTACTATTACTGGTGCAATATACAAAACTCATTAATGTTATTAAAGGTATAATTGCTTATATGAAATTGAATGAATTTAGACATATATTTCTATATACTAAGCTTAGTTGAATAAAACAAATTTTAATATTATATTTGTTTATTTTCTTGGCATAATATAAAAGTAATAATTTGCACATCACAAAATCAAAAAAATTCTTATAAAATTAAAGGTTAAAAACCAAATTTGTTTGTATTTATCTGTACCAAAATAATAAATAATTTAATTAGCTAGGTTTCTCTTTAATCACTTTTTAGGGAAATACGCCTTTTATATTGACTAATACCTGCTTTTGTTAAGGATTGATTCTCATAAGCCCACACAGCAATAGTAACTAGAAAACATATGCCTCCTATTCCAACATGTAAAACTATGGACTTCATATTTACATTGGCAAGATAGTGTCCCTAAAACCATAATTTCAATGAATATCATTATTATTAAAACAAATTCATACAAATTTACTTCTGAATACTTCATAATCATTCCAGAAATGACTAGTATACACACAAATTTTATTCCAGGTTTCAATCCTTCAAGTGGTTGATAATCAGTCTCCTTGTATTTATTTGTAATAAAGTAAACACTATCAAGAAAATATTTTTAGAAAAACACAAACATGTATTGAAATAATACTACATTACCTATGCATAATTCTAGCTGCCATATTGATACAATTTGCAAAAATGAAACCAACCGGTCCAAAAAATGTAGTCAAAATATAGGAAACTAGTAAAAAAATTATTGAAAAAATAACCATTATATAATTGTATCTGCAAAAATAATTTTTTAATATTAAATGTTTTTAAAATCTTTAAACAAATGACTAACTTGTCTAATTGCCTATTATTCATTGTTGCGAATACATAACATTCTGTAACGCCATTTACCGCAAGTAGCAATACAGCAATGCAATGACATTTTAATAACATGGTAGGTAGGCCAGTAGAAATTAATGTATTTCCGCCATATAAATATAATAATGTGTGACTGTAAGCATTGCCAAAGACAATAACAATAAGACCAATTGAACTTACGACTTTACACAATTGACTCAAAACAATTACAGCTTCAGCTATGTGTTTCTGTAAAAGTACCACATGATTAAAAATGATAAAATATCAAAATTAACACACCTGACTTTGCTCTTTGATTGATTGATTACGCTTAATCATTTGTGTAAAATAAAAGTAAGCACTTTCTTCAATAGGACGGAATATAAATCTAAAACCAAATTAAAAGAAAAACCTGAAAAAGCTTTAAAAGTATTCTTAATATGTGCAAAATCATTGATCAACTAATAATTACCGTGCTGCAAGACTTCCCAAATTATTGACGATATCATATATAGATTGTTCACTAAATGTTAAAACTGGAGATACAGTCATAACATAACGTTCGCCTTCTGTTAAAACTTGCTTAACAACACTTTGCTTTGCAAAGCTGATTGTTAATAAACTCAAATTGGTGTTCAACAGTTTATCCTATTTAATAATAAAAGCTTGCAATTATATAATTATGAAAGTTCTTTCACTTACATTGTTTTCCATATATCCTGGAAGAAAATCTAACACAGAAGTAAATTTAAAATCTTGCATATCTTTAAATAAAGCTATTTGCATTTTGTTATGGAAAACAATTTCTTCTTTTTTCTGATGTTTTTTAAGTTTAATAAAATTTTTAATATACCAGTAGAAAAATCCATAATAGAGTAAACACAAAATTAAACCAGAGGAAACTTGAGCTATTGAAAATGCATTAATTGCATGATTTGGAAAATATAATACCAATACAACAAATATAATTGTACGTATCACAATATAAAATGTTTCCAAAATTATCTACAAAAAGTTGTACCTCAAAGAAATGCTTACATTTAATATCCTTGCTTACCTTTAATCTAACGAAACAATAACTTTGTGCTACTAAAACAGGGCATTGTGTCATCTGATCTATGATGCAAGAAAATGCAATTGCGTAACAACCTATCTGATATTGTATTAAATATTTATCATCAGTTGAACTTAATAGATATAACCAAACATATACTAAAAAAGCACTTAGTACACCAGAAAGTGGTACTCTACAATGAAATAGTGAATATTCACTTTATAAAGTGTTTTTAATTCAACATACGATAACCAAATTTGATTTATTACTTGAGCCCAATTATGCGATTTTGTATCAGTTAAACATGCTTTTAATAATGGTTCTCTTGATAAAAATAAAATTGTTGATTCCAGTAGTAACAACCTCACGTTCATGATACCTAATATTTCTTGTCCTACATGTCTTATTATAAAGGCATTTAAGACAAATGTAACACATCTAAACAAAATCTAGAACAAAACCAATAGAACAAACATACACATTTCACTTCCCAAGTAGCAATACTTGAAATATAATATTAAAAGAGGCATTTTCCAAGCTACTTTTCAGTATATTTCTACTCATATTTTAGTCTGTTTCCTTCCACTTTCTGCAAATAAGTTACTAACTTTTAGGTTATGAATATTATCATTACGTAATATAAGGACAAAAATCATTTAGCATTTTACAACTAATTCGATGAAGTATAGAGACAATAAGATAAAATATTGGGCAATATACTTATATTGTCTACGAAGCAATTTATAGCACTTAAATTAAGACATTATGGTACAGAAAAATGTATATATTTCATCGTTATTTGTAAGTTTCAATTTTTACTTTCTATGAATTTAAAATGAAAATTGATAAATCCTGTGTTTAAATGTGCGTTAGTTGTCTTCTAAACTTTTGATATTAAAATTGCAAATGTAATACAGGGTGGAGGAGCTGCCGGACTGGTTGTAGATGTAACTTTATTCCCGTTAGATACATTAAAAACTAGACTTCAATCACAACAAGGTTTTTTGAAAGCTGGCGGGTTTTCGGGTATTTATAGAGGTATAGGACCGCAAGTGATTAGTAGCGCTCCTCAAGGTAGGAAGATATTTAAATATTTTTGTACAATTCTGTACTTTCTGTAATTTAAAAATTTTAGCTGCATTATTTTTTTGTACATATGAAACCTTTAAATACCATGCAACACCGTTTGCTTCATCACAAACTTTACCCCTTGTTCATATGGCCGGTGCCTCATTAGGCGAAGTGGTATGTCAACCTTAAGTAGTTTGAAAAAAAGCTAACATGTTTCCCTTAAAGGTAGCTTGCTTGATTAGAGTTCCAATGGAAGTTGTCAAACAGAGAAGACAAACGACTAAGAACATATCTTCATTTAATATAATGATGTATGCTTATAAAAGTGAAGGTTTTATAAAGGTTTGTAATAAGTCCAAAAATTTAAAAAATCAGCTTTTTATACAGCGTAAGTATATATATTTCAAATTACGAGTAATTTCGACCTTTCAATAATAAATTTACGAAATATATCGCAACAGTGAAATATATGTATATTTTTAAAAATGTATTTAACAGGGTTTATATAGAGGTTATGGATCTACACTCATAAGAGAAATACCATTTTCGTTTATACAACTTCCGGTGTTAGAATATCTTAAAACTTTATACAGAATACATTTGAAGAATAATAGTTATTTAGAATCATGGGAAGTGGCGAATTGTGGTGCCGTCGCAGGTTCGTTGGAAATTCAATGAACATTTTCTTTCTCATTTTTCCTATTTTAGGGGGTATTTCGGCTGCTATAACTACACCTTTAGATGTGGTAAAAACTAGAATTATGTTGGCTGATAAAGCTCTTGCTGCTAATGGTAGTTTAAAAATAAAAAATATGATGAAAGTAGTTTACAAAGAAAAAGGAATGAGTGGGTAAGAAATTTACAATTTTTAAATTACACTCAAGTTATTAAATGAGAAAATAGATATGCAGTTATTTAAATCAACATTACAATTAACATGTTTAACATTAGTATGTAAATTTGATGACCTTTTTAATTAAAAAATATTTAGAAACATACTTCCAAAACAATATTGATTACAGGAATACGTCAGATTGAATGTTTATAAAACATTAAATATAAATATATATACATATATATATATATATATATATATATATATATATATATATATATATATATATATATATATATATATATATATATGTATATATATATATATATGTATATATGTATGTATATACAGCACGACCATCATATCCTTGGACAAAAATCTACTGCGCAAGGCGTGCCGGGTGGTATGAGTCATCGGTAAGCTGTTTGTGTCCTCAGTGTGCTTATGATAAGTTGTTAAGTTACGGTTAGTCAAAGTGAGTAATTGAGGTCTTGCATTATAATTGGTTATTATTTCTTTTATTTATTATAATTAATAACGTCCAACTTAGGAGGTGGAAAAGGACTGCATTCACAAACCCGTGAAGTCGTGTTTAATGTTTTTAAGTTTTTAAAGACAATTTCAGATAACGAACAGACATAAGAAATTGTACAAAAAGCGAATTAAAGGAATACGTAGCAAGAGCAACTGGTGTTTCAAGAGCTTCTGTCTATAATATTTTAAAAGGAATCTGAGAAAGAGAACACAGAACAACTACCAGTTTTCAAATCGCCAAAAAAGAAAAGATAAAATGTTTAGTAATGGATTCAATAGACGACATTGACCTATACCAAATAAAACATATTATTTATAATTTCCACAAGACAAATAATCAGCGGATTACTATTAAAAATTTACTACAAAAACTTAAAGAAGATATAAATTTTCCGGGCGGCCGATCCTTAAGAAAAATTATAAAGAAGCTTAGATTCTGTGCTACACAAAACAATCGCAAGATATTACAAGAAAAACCAGATATCAGAAACATTCCTACAAATTTTTTACGAAAAATAGATGTATATCGACGGCAAAATCGTCCAACTATTTATATGGATGAATCCTATATTCATAAAAAAATCGAAAAGTTGGACAGACACAAAAATGGGTTATTTTCGACAATCTCCAAGGGCCAGCGTTTAATTATGTTGCACGCTGGAGGTGCTGGATTTGTAGAAAACGCTTTGTTACTTTTTAAATCCGCAAAATCCGGTGATTACCATCACGAAATGAATTTTTACCAAAAATGGCTCGTTGAAAAACTAATACCAAATTTACCAAAAAATTCAGTACTAGTTATTGACAATGCTCCATACCACAATGTTCAGATTAATCCAGCGCCTAATTCTAATGCAAACAAGCAAAAAATGTTACACTGTAAAAAGGTATTGCCTCATCTGATATGACGAAAGCCCAGTTATATATGTGTATAAAATAGCAATTTTGGAGGCACACGGTCATACAACTTTACGATTGCCTCCGTATCACCCTGAACTAAATCCAATCGCGTTTTTGTGGCATCACAAAATGTCACATTTAAATTAAGGACGCTAAAAGGCTAGCGGAAGAAAAATTTAAAAGCATTACAGTAAATGACTGTGTGTGAAGAGAGTCGAAGATGAATATAAACAAAATGAAGTTTTTAATGGTCTTAAACCGTGGGTGCTGATACATTTGATTTTGGTTTCAATGATTCAGAATAACTTAGTAATCATTGCTTTGTGAATGTGTTTTATTATGTAATTTATTATGTAATTATGTAATCATTTTGAAATAAAGCTATTTGCTTCTAATTACTGGGTATTATTAAAAAATTTTGTAATTACATTATCTACCTAATCATATTAAGATTTACTTTCATAGTACATCCTCAATAGAACACTATTAAATAACACTTAGCAGCCTCATTAATTAATAATTTACATTCCATTTGGACCAGTATAACATATATTAATAAATAAAAATTTTCTAAATTCTTATTCTTGGCGTCGCGTAGTACAAAATAAAACCGCGCCTTCTGTTGGGAATGTACCTAATCACCGAAGCGAGCGACACACTGGCGACTAGTACGAGTAATACCGAAAGTGTGCGCAGATTTTTCTAAGGATATGATGGTCTTGCTGTATATAACTTTAAAGTGCATGAGTACAGTGAGTTCATTAATGATTGAGATGGAACCTTATGCAACCAAACATACACTATTGGTAGCCTTACATTCAAAATTCCCTAGACCCTAGAAATCTATATTTTGATGAAAGAAAATTATCCAACACACTTAATTAATGAAATGGGTAATAAAAGAAACAAAATTGTTTCATATTTTACATTAAAAAGTTATAATTAATAAAATTATATGAATCAAATTATCCTTTTATTTGAAAGACAATCAAAAAAAGTAAACAAAATCTACAACATGTGCTGAAAATGATGCCCTTGGTTTTCCAAACAAACATTAATTCTTCTTCTCATGTTGTTAAATACCCGCTGTAACTCTTCTTGTGTTATAGCTCGAATTTCATTTGTGATTGCGTTTTTTGAATCTTCGAGTGTGTGCGGTCGATTTTTAAAAACCTTATTTTTTAAATTAGCAAATAAATAAAAATCTGGTGACCTAGGCGGCCAAAGGCCCCGACTAATTATTCTATCCCCATAAAATTCTTGAAGATACGTTAACGTTCGAATAGCAGTAATGGTGCAATATCTTTCAGCATTAATGGCTTGGTTAAAAAAATTGGTCCAATTCATCTTCGAGATATAGCTACCCATATTCCAATTTTCTCGGGATGTAGACTTGTTTCCACAAAATTATGAGGGTTCTCTGATGCCCAAGTGCGATAGTTCTGGGTATTTACAAACCAGGCCTCGTCAGTAAAAAAGGTCAAATCTAATGTATCATTGTCGTTTAGGTATTCGTTAAAAAACTGACAATAACGAATTCGGCATTGGTAATCAAGAGGCAATAACTGTTGCACAGCTGTTATTTTATATGGATGTAAATGAAGCTGCTTCTTTACAGTTTTATGCACAGTTCCTACTTAAAACCTGAAAGATTTTTGATTTAACAATAACAGTACTTTAGCCTACGTCAATATTAAAATACCTGTTTCACTAGCTAATTTTCTCATGGATTTATGTGGGCTGACAGCCATTCGATTACGAAAATCACAACTACATTTGCAGTTATAAGACTTGGCCGACCAGGTGATTTGCCCTTACAAATGCAGCTCTTTTCTTCGAATCGTCTGATTATGTTATTTTTGTGATTAGTAAAGTTGTGCCGATTAAAATTGTCATTAGGGAAACGCTCGTTAAATTGCTCAATACACAAATCAAGGTTATATGACCAAGTTCCATCCTCATTTCGAATAGCACTTCTGTAATGAGCCACTACAATAAATGCATCCTGCTCTTTCGTGAACATAATAATGCAATTGATGAATTACCTATAGTTTTTAAAAAAATATCCAACACACTTAATATGAAATTAAATCCGACTTACCGCTCTAACCACCAAGAATTTATCAATACTTCTGAAAATTACTGATAATTGATAACACGTAATTACAAATCAAATAAGGCAAAATGTCAAACAATTTAGTAGGGTTATAAAGAGAGATCTGTCACGATCTAGTTACAAGGATATTTCATACCAACTGTAATCTTTGTTGTTGTATACTTGGTTGCATAATCCGTCTCAATCTTTATTGAACACATTGTATATTAGTGCAAATCTGATCACTCTCTTTCAAAAAATAATATCGATAAATTCGTAATAGAACGCTATTTCATACGTAATGTGTTGATATAACCATGTAATAAATTACATAAACTGACAAAAGAAATAGATAACGTAAGCCGAACTTTAACCTAACTACAATAGCGCACTATTTGCTGTTGTTACTATCTATAGAATGTCATATTTAAGAACTACAGTATAGAACAGTGGTGGCTCGTAATAAAAAAAACTAAGCGTTGTAAATTATATCTGCAAAATATAACCAGGCTCATTACGATGTTGTCGTTTTTGTTTTTTTGAGAATAGTGTAAATTAATACATATTAATAAATTATATTCGATACAATGACCATAATAAGCAAACAAGGAAAACTAAAGAACACATCTTAAATTACAACCACGAAGCTATTCACATTTTTTGGATACGTATTTTATTTGTAATTTTTTGACTTGTGCTGAAATTTGGGATACAGTCAAAAAAAACACATAAAACTGTTCGTACACCCCGTAAATGTTGAAATCACCAAATGTGAAAGTCCGACTATGACAAAGCATATTTACTTCCATTAACAACGTTAAAAACTAAAAATCTCTAAGAATAATATGAAAACTGTTATTATTTATAATTACAAAAGAATTTGCTAAATATTCTAATATCTAATATCACAAAAGTTTTCGTACACGTCATTTTTATAAGATACATCTCTATCGTAAGCCATGAATTTGGAACGAATTCGGTAAAACCTCATTTTTTCAGGTTATTGTGAAAAATAAGCATTTGATGCTTTTAAAAGGCACAGAGTTGTAAAAGTAAACACATATCTGGTAATATGCAGGAGTTACCAACACTACACAAAGACAAAAAATTTTGGGCAAAAAGCCGTGACGCAAGCGTCTGTCTATTACACACTGGAAACTTAGTTACCGATATGTGAGGTAGACGCGCGTTCTTGCTTTGTCGGTCAATACATTTTTGTATTGGACGAAAGAGGGAGGCAATGATTTATTCATTTGGGCTAAATAACAAATTAGCCATATTAAGCGCCGTTAATAGTTATCTATTCTGAAGTCTCTTTAAGTCTCTAATAAAAGGTTTGTTATGCGGTACTCTTCCATTATATATGACTTTTCTTCAAATTCTCTTTATGTTATCTTAATGCACCTTCTTTCCAGTATTAAATTCCATCTGTACTTGTAACAGTTCTCTGATAGTGTTGATTTAGAATTTTTGGACGCTTATTTCTCGGTACAATTACATCAGTTCAGAATATTTTGAACATTTTTTTTTAATCTGCACTGTAGAAGACGCTTTTTCTATAAGTTATGTTATTTGGTCTAACGGCTTTCCTTTCGTTGTGTAGTGTTGTTAACTCGCACACAATACCAAACACGCGTTTATATTTCCCAAAAAAAATTGTTCTAAATTTATGGCTTATAATAGAGAGGGATCTTATAAAAATTAAGTGTACGAAATCTTTGTGAGATTCTATGTTAGAATATTAGCAAAAATTTTTGTAGTTGTAAATAATAACAGTCAGTAGAGGTTTTTTAGATTTTTTAACGTTGTTAAATGGAAATATATACGCTTTATCATAGTCGGATGTTCCCATTTGATGATATTCAACATTTACGGGGTGTACGGACACTTTTATGAATGACTGAATACCGCAAACTATACATTTGACTTTTGAGCTATCGTAAATTAAATCCGGTAAATCTTTAGTAAACTTATTCACTGCGTCTGACAATGGCCGTTTTCTCGAACTATGTAACTGACATTGTTACATGAAGCGTACAATAGTCCATACAAAAGTTTACGACACGTTCATTCCAGTCAGCGACCAAATCATAAACAACAATCGAGAACGTTTTTGGAGATTTCCATATCTACGCTCATGACGTTCAGCTCAATATTCGCATCTTTACTTATAAGTTTTCCGCCACTATTTGTATCAATATCCTCAACAGATATAGTATGTAACATATATTCGCAAAGATAACATAAAACTATATCAGATAAATCAAAAATATAAATAATTTTGATGTATTCTTATGCTCGCATTTTTCCTTGGTTATAAGACATGAATAAGAGTACGCGAAATTTATTTAAAATCGAGAATATGTTAAAGAAAAATGACAATTAAATTTTAGAGAATCATATCTCGGAACATAAATGATGTAACATCTTTTCTTAAAGTATGGATCTTTCTGCAGGAAGCATGACAGTAAATACAAAATGATATATGGCTAATTTGCAGTTTTCTTTCTGGATGCCATTGCGACACAAATTTTATTTAATTAATTTCTTTTAGTGAAATCGCTCGATGTGAAAATATTGACACTTCACATTTATTGTTGTTTCCCTCATCAGTATTGTCATAAAATGCATGCATATTGTATCTATGGTTGCCGATTCTTTTACTCTTAGTAATATTTTCGAAGAAAGCATCTTGGGAAGCAGTAGTAAGCTGAAATCCACATTAAGCGCAAGTAGCCTTGAAATTCAATTTTTTTTTTTTAGTAAAGATTGCTGTATGTTGCTGACCAATTCATCGAAAATCATTTTTAACATGATGTTGCAGACAAACTATTACCTCGTTAAATGGAAGATCGCTCGCATTGGCCCTACTTTTTCAAAGAGTGACAAAATGCAAGTAAATAATTGCCGGCTTTTAAACATACTTTCTGTTTTTTTAAGATATTCGAGAAAATATTTTATTAATGTCATTTGTACTCATGTCAAACCATCATGACGTCATTCATAATAGGATCGACTCTCCCTCGGCACTTTTTTGTGGTGGGTGTCCAACTAGGTAATAAGTGTTTCCGATTTTCCACGACAACAAGAGTGTTTTTGATGTGTGTGTGTAAAGTGTTCCATGGCTTTGTTACTGATCCCTTCTCTCCATAAGAGGAAAAATAGTGTTTGACTAGTTTTCTTTAACGCCAAAGAAGTACTGATCACATCCAAGACGAAATAGGATTAAAAGTCGCACCGCCCCGAAAGAAGTTCGAACTGTTGATTTCTCAAAATAATTATCTAAAATCAAGCTTTCTTACCACATATGCTATTCCGGCGTTTGAACTGATTAATTCCCAATATCTCAAGACTTTCTTCTATAACTTTTACAACGTTTCTTACTCCATTGTGTAAAATAAATTCTATAGTTAGAAATTCACTGTATCAAATGATGAAGAACGTAAACAAATGTTTTGACATTTTGTTAGAGGCTAAATTGCTATAATTAATGTATTTTAAGTTTTGCATAGTGGGACATAGAGGGCATCACTAATCAAATGTCAGTGCTAAAAATTAACCTCCGTCTTTAGTTAACCTAAATCCAAAGTTTCAGTACGATACGTGTAGTGTTATAGCTGTAATGAATTGTCAAAGCTGACAAGTTAGTTGAAAAATGGAATTAAACCGAAAACATTTTCGAAGACAATTATCTCAACAAGAATGCCTCGCCAAGTTGATTTCTGTTTTCGGCAGTGAAGCACCACATCGGTCAACAATTTCTCGTTGGTATGGAGAATTCAAACGTGATCAGATCAGTCGTAGATCCAAGAGTAGGTTCACCATAAAACAGCAGTCACTCAGGAAAACGGTGATGTTGTGCGCAAGATCATCAACAAAGATCGACATGTGACATATCGCCAGATTGAAGCATTATTTGGGATTTCAAAGATCTCAATTCAAAACATTGTGCATCAAGAATTGTGTGTAAAAAATAGTTTCCCGTTGGATACCGCATCTGTCGACCGAAGAACAGAAAGCAACTAGGGTGAATTGGCGTCAAAAACTTAACATTGTCAGTGGCGATGAATCTTGGATTTTCCCATACGTTCTAGAAAATAAACACCAGTCGTCTGTTTGGATATTCCAAGGTGAAGAAAAGCCGAGAAAAGTCATCTGTTCTCGAAGTGTATCCAAAAAGATGGTCGCCACCTTTGTCTCGAAAGCAGGTCATGCAGCAACAATTCCTCTACAAGATCAAAGAACTGTTACTGCCAATTGGTACACAACCATCTGTTTGCCGCAAGTTATCGCTGAGCTTCGAAAAACCAACCCCGAACGACGAATCCTCCACGAATCTCCACCACGACAATGCAAGTTCGCACACAACACGCACGACATTCAAATTTTTAACGCAACAAAACATGTCGAATTGTTGGACCATCCTCCGTACAGTTCGGGCCTAAGTCCCGATGATTTCTTTACCTTTCCGAAAATCAAGAACGGATTGCGTGGTCAAAAGTTCCAGTCGTCAGAAGGACCAGTCGATGCCTTCAAAAACGCGATATTGACTATACGAACAAACGAGTCGAACAACTGCTTCCAAGGTTGGTTCATCCGCGTACAAAAGTGCATTAATCTTCGTGGACAATACTTCGAAAAACAATGAAATCTTTAAAAACTATCTATTGCTTTATTCCAGTTTTACATGTAAAACTTAAAAGACAATTCATGTATACAATTTATAATGGCTATATATTAATCTATTATTATTAAAATAGCAACTAAGTAGACGAATTAAATATTTCATTATTTTGATAAATTTGTGAGTATATACTTATGATTAGACTTGTCATTTGCCGCGGCGCAACAGGTTAGGATCCATTATATGAAACACGTATGTGCCCATGTGCTTACATAGACAAGTCCGAACCGGTTAAGCAAACATTTGGTTAATGAATATGCATATCATTGTGCTATTAGTTACCATTGGTACCTGGCTTGGCGATGTTATTTGTTTTACATTGTATATAAATATATAATTAAGTATTTCGAACGTGGGGAAGTGAAAAAAGCGACCATTGGTTGACATGGTCAAAAAGTATATTATTACCTCCTTTGTTGCGTATTAAATAATAAAGGATAATATTATTTAATAGTAAATATATTTATTTATTTGCACGTGATGGTTAGCGCTGTAATAAATGCAGATAAAAAAGAAAGTAATGTATGGAGTTAATAATTAATAAAGGTTACAATGAGTATCAAAAGTCCAGGACGTGTGCCAACGTAAATGAAAGATATTAGTGGAAATAAAACAATCGGATTGCCCTTAAAATTTATTCACTAATTTAATTTAATTCTTTAAACTTGAGTATATTAAATAAAGATAATTAATAAGATTGAGAGCAACAAATAAAACAAGATAAGCGTAATGACAAAGCTGTAATCAAAGTAAATCTAGAGATATGCAGCTGTTAAAATATAAAAAGGGTTAGATTAAAATATGTTTCGAACGATACGTGCGGTACCTGCGTGTTTGTGTGTGTATATCCTGAGCCTGGATGTTATGTATATTTTGCAGTCCCAAAATAACCACGTGGACACTGCATTAAAAACTTAACTTTACAAACTCGCGGAAGTGATGCGTGTGGCCTTGATCATAGCAGGAGAAGAAGTCTCTGTGTCTTACACGCGGGGGCTTTTAAGAAACAACCCGTAGGCTGAGGAGTAAGATACCGGTCATGTTTGAATTAACCAATAGGGAAAGAGAATAGGCACGCTAGAAATTGGCGCTCTAAAAATATTGGCATAAATTAAAATTGCGATATCAATTTCAATATAAGTACCTAGCAGATAGATATCTAGACAGAATAGACGTGTATTCTGTGTAAAAAATAGAAGGATTAATATTTGAATCTCTAATTTCATTTAGAAATCAATAAAACAGAAATAATATTAAATGTTAGTCAATGGAAAGTTACGTGTCCAAAACAAAAGATCGTGCATCTGAATATGTACATACAAAACAAATAATGTTAAAGTAATAAATAATAATTTAATAATTAAAAATTGAATTATTTTTAAAATAAAATAAATTAATTTAAAAAACATGATATAAAAATTATTATGTATGCGGAGCGTAACAATGTCAGTAACTTTCCTGATTTATTTTATAATGATTCTACGATAATATGTAAGGAAAAACACGACTGTAGAGAACATGTTAACAGTAAAAAGCTCAAAAATAAGAAAAAATGGCGTGCCACCAATGTCTGAATTCATGCAAGATTTACTTTTAATGATCGCAACATGCGGTTTATCGTTAAACTTATTATTGAATAAAGAACAGTTTCAATCATTTTGACACAAGTACAATTCTAACTGGAAGCTAATTAATAATAACACACTACGAAAATTGTTAAATCAAGGCCCTCATAGAACACACATCTTCTGTGTGCGTCGAAAACACAAAATGGCGTTGGGTGGCTTTTATAGAATCAAATTCAAATATACACGTTCATTCAAGTTACCTGCCTCTACCTCTGTGTTTTCAGCAGAAGCGTATACTATTCTACGTGCCTTGGAATATATTTATAGATAGTGATCAAGTAAAACATACTACAATTCTATTACTCTCGATCTGATGTAGACATTTCAACCAGCTCAAAAGATAAACTACGTCATCCAATAGATAGAATTTAAGCTAGCAGATTGAGTTACTCCATAAATTTTACATGGGCCAGGGCTCATATCAGTGTTAAAGATAACGAAATAGTAGATTGGTTTGGTCAACAACAGTAATGATTGTACATGCGATGTTGAAAGTAATATCGATCACATCGTTTTTGAATGTAGGAAACAAGTACAAGATAGTCATAATGTATACGATAGTACAGCTGCTTTGAAGGTAGAAAGACCATTTAACCTGTAACATGTGTTAATCCTGAACAGAAAAGATATCCTAGACTGTTTAACAGCATTTTTTAAAAATTCAGGTGACAAAATTTTAGTTAAAATTTAATGTAGAGCTTATGATCTTATTGGACGATGCCTTTGTAGGAATTTCATATATTTCCGCGGCTGTGTTGTTTGTTATAAATAGTCGTCTTGAAAGAACCTTAGGCGTGAAAAGTGTATGTTTTTATCCTTAGTTATGGCTTCTATAATCGTCAGCACGTGGCTGCATAATCTTTGTAGTTTAAAAAAAACTGGAAGCTACCATCTCGAACAGCGTTGCATAACTATCTACCATCTCTACGTAAATAATCAAAAATAGAATGGAAACAAAACTAGGCCATTTAAATAATTGTAGATTATGGCCTTTAAATTATTTTTATTATATACTTAAGACTTCGTAAATCGAATACAGTGGAAATATTCCCAAATTTTTTTTGTCGACCTGGCAACTAAAATATTTTTCTGAAATAACTGAAATCTTAATAGTCTATATTTTTCTGGAAGTGATATGCCAATAGCATCCGGGAAGGTAAAGCAAGTTCTGTTGCCAAGTATTTGTAAGCTTTTGGCCTGTACTTTAGTAGTAACAAAGGAATTATTTTATCATCCAGTGTATATCTTTGACCTTGAGCCATACATACTTTTCTAAGATTAGAGGAAATTTTGCAAAGCATCTTGGCTTTTATTGTTAATTCACTTCGCTCCCTTAACTTT
Organism: Dermolepida albohirtum; assembly: GCA_031893035.1. Taxonomy (NCBI): domain Eukaryota; kingdom Metazoa; phylum Arthropoda; class Insecta; order Coleoptera; family Scarabaeidae; genus Dermolepida; species Dermolepida albohirtum. The sequence continues at coordinate 76,640 of JAVIWB010003531.1, read as the reverse complement.
AATACTTGATGTATTGGATTCTGGTTCAGCAATGATTTCCAAAAAAAAAAAACACTAAGCATTTGTACCTCAAAAAGTGAAACAGTAGAAATAATTAACATACGAATACTAATCTAGTACGTAGACTTCCGCGGTCGTGTCCATGCTATTTGCTTCTGGGTTTCCGGGCCGGAACCGCGTCACTTGTATATCTGCCGACGTTTCGTACGCAGTTTCAGTGCAGTAGTTCAGCCCTGAAGGTGTCCCATAGATATGGGTACGAAACGTCGGCAGATATACAGGTGACACGGTTCCAGTTCGGAAACCCAGAAGCAGATAATACGAATACTAATTCGATTTACCATATGCAACTGAAGCGGAAACATGATATAATGAATTTTCTTGTATTGATTCCTTATAAAAATCTGAAATAAATTTACAAGATTAATAATAAAACAAATATACTGTATTATAATAAAACACTTGGCAAATTTAATCTACGTGAACTACCATATTTGAGTTTTTCTTGCCTACAGAATTCATTAAAATGTAAACTAACTATTGGTATCCATGTCCATGTCCATTCATTTGAATTGATATATCTGTAATAATACCATAGGTGTGATTTTCAAATGCACACATCGACTTAGGACATTTTGTAAAGTAAGTTCATTTTTACTTACATTTTCATATTAAACAGCAAGTTTTTTTTTATTGCTTTTGTAACATGGTTTTCGTAGCTAAAAACACAATAATAGAGAACCATTACGTTAATAATTACAGAAATATTTTAGTTGTAACTTGTGTACGCGAGGATATAATAAGTATAGAATAATTTCGCATAATAAAATATAAATTAAAATAAGACACCGGTAACACAGTTAACTGCAATATTATGTACACTAACGCCAGTGTGTTACCACAACAAAGCTTTTTTCAATCGACTATGAACGAGAAAGAAAGACAGCGTCATATAGTGTCATGTCTGAGACAAACTCATGTATGTAAAGAAATTGATAGAATCGTTTAACCATTACTACAATCAATTTAAAACTTGTCTGATATTTTTCATGGCTAACTGGGAATATAAATTTTATGGCTCAACTTACAATTCCTAATGACCATTTAGTCACCATTTCTAAGTGCTACAAAAATTATTATAAAACATATATACCAAAATGTTTTTTTGTGTCATTTATAGTAACTTCAGCAGCATAGAGCCAATTTCCCATTTTTTCCAATTGAATTGTAGTGAGAAACTGCCGTAGAGAATTATGTAAAATATTACTTGAATTAAGTTATATATTTAATTCTATAGTAAATGCACATAATAATGCATACATAATACAGGCGAATGTAATAATTTAATATGCACGTTTACAAAGTTAATATAAATAATTCTACTAATGTGGGTGTTTAAGAAGGCATATAGAAATTAAATCTGTGCATAGCTGTGAGTTGCTAAGTATAAAGATGAAACAAATTGTAATCAAGTATTTATCGTGTTGATATTTAGGAACTGCTTTGTTCAAGAATATTTTTTCTATTTTTGTAAATTAAAAAGCTTTGATGTTCGTCCATGTAGTGAGACGGATTTGTGCTAGACTTCACCTTTCAACTTCTTCCACATCTCGTCCATTCTTCGCTAATTTGTCGGTCTGACGCGCCAGGTTCTATGATTAGTATAAAATTTTTAGAATCTCGGGAACAATCTTCTACTTCTTTCGTCATCATTAGCCTTGGATCTCCTGCCAGATCTAATTGTCTATGAATAACGTTTATTAGATCTTAACACTGATTCTTCGTTTAGAATTACCATTAGTTATCGAAAGCAATATGAAATTATTAGATCATAGCTGGAATCATCTAACAAGCAGGTTTTGAAAATTAGTGGTGGTTACAAGTCTGTTATTCTGATGAAGGGTGTTCCAAGTGAGTATGAGGTAACATACAACTTCGACCAATGACACTTTCGTTCGTTTATGCTTTTTTGTCCACTTTCCTTTTTCGCGAAAAAAGCATGACTATATTCTTTCCTAGGTGAACAGATCCTTCACATCTTGCAGTACATAGCTGCACCTATTGTAGTGTAAACATTCTCACTTCAACTCTTCATTTTTTTTGGTTATACTCTAATCCTTGAACTGTTATTAATGTCTTTATTTTCGAAATGTTAAAATTAATATTCAAGTCCAAATAGATGATTTTGTTATAAATTTTCATTGTATTTTTTAATCTAGACACGGATTGGAGAATACTCGTAAATTCCTAATACATAGTACTTAATTTCTTTAATCAAACTTAAAGCAAAGATTTAACATCTCTGCTTAGAAAAAGTTAAGAGATTGGTTAAAAGGACAAGTAATTATTTTTTGAAACCGCATTATTATTGATATACTTTTTGTTTTAGATTATTTGCCGGTTTTACGCCTAGGGTAATGTGGATAACTCTTGGTGGTTATATATTTTTTGGAGTGTATGATTTCGCCAAAAGCTTTTGTAATAATTATCTCTTAAATGATAAGAATGATTTAGGATAGATTTCTTTAGATGTGAAGCTATATATTAAAAGGTGACAGTGTTTTAAGAGACATATATTTTATAAGCAATATTTATAATTATTTTTATGTAATTGTGACAGTTTTATAAATAAATACAAAATGAATTTAATCAATTATTTTATTTTTATTTATAATATGTATATATACAAAATATTTAAAACTATATACTTTTAGAAAAGACTTTGGGTATACAGTAATTTACAAAAATACATTTTCTCGTAGATTTAAGAGAAAAATATAGCTATTTTTGTAATAGCACAATGAATTTATTATTGTCTTTACACAAAAAGAAAATATTTTCACAAAGTAGCAAAGCAACATAAGGTATATTTTATAATTGACTTTTAGATGAAACAAATTGCAAGTAGGAACAACTGTACAGAAAAATTAATTCCCAAGATTACAGATTTTCTTGTCCATAGATTCCTTTTTCCATCAAAACTTGAACAGCATTTGGTCAGTAAGATTGATAGTGCTGTCGAGTGTCAATCCAGAATATTTTTAATATATTTGGCCATTTTGGATATAGACATTACATGCACAAAAAATATATTTACATAATTACATTGAAATTATAGTCAGGCAAACAAGTTTGTACATTCCTTTTTATGTTTAAAGTTTACACTATACAAGCCGATAATGTCTTTTTAACAGCATCTCTTGCATAAGGTATATAAGAGAGTGAATACCAAGTCATTGCTAATGATTGTATTATAATAAAGAGAAGTGCAAGCCCGGCATTTTTAAACTAAAAGAAGATTACTTTAGGGTAACCCAGACATAAATAAATTTAACAACTTACCCATAATGCAGACATCAAAGTCATTGCAATCGATACAATAACTAATATTGTGGCAATCGCTCTAGTTTCTGCAAACATCCTTTTAATTTGATTAAATGGTCCCATTAAAAAACATGTACTGGCAAGGGAGATTATATTTCCTAACGTATAAAAAATTGCAAAGATTTTTAACCCACCATTTAAGAATAGAGCAAAACTTCCTAAGAATGATAATAAAATACCAATAATAAAACATATTAGAAAACCTTTTATCCTCGTTGACCAACTAAATGTTGTGCTTTCACTAAACTAGAATTAAATTAGTGACATTAATTTTAACAAATAACATTAATCTGTTTATTACTTGTGACATTATACCACTTTCTTCATCTGGAGAACCATCATCACCACTTAAGAACCTTCGTAGTTTATCCATTTTTATTTTTTTTATTTTAAATAAATTAAGATCACTTCCCTAAAACTTTACATACGCAATAATTTTTTCATTACACACAAAGTGTTTATCATTTTTTCTTCCCGCACATGATAAAAGTAGATAATATTGTGATTCAATATTATATTGTTATCGCAAGATTAACGCTCTGAACTAAACAACTGTATTTAATAGTGTACTATACTTTTATACTTACTAGTAATGACGAAATTAAGTTATTTATTTAAAGTTTTGACGTTGTGTTTATTACGATAAATGGTGACATATCAACAGGTTATGACAACTCATATTCCGAACAAATCGAATTCATGTTCGGTCATCGCAAACGATTCGGGAAATTCAATGCACGTTTGTAATATTTCTTACGCTATTGTAAAATGTGATGCATACGTAACAGGAATTTAAAAAAATATTGAAAATAGGACAATTACACAAATCATCAGGTTTAGGATTGATATAGTCCCGTATGGTCCGTAGAATGTTCCGGTGGGTTTCGGCTACATTCGTCAAATGCTAAAATTTAAATTCTCCCAGTGAGATTATAAATTTATAATTTAATTTAAATAATACTTATCACTATTCTGAATGTATTTTAAAAATATCAGTAACTGTGTATTAGTAAAACAATTGTTTAAAATATTAATTATCAATTTGCTATTTACCTACCTGTATCCTGTTGCTCTGTATAGCCATGTTTGTCTCGTTTTAGAAGTTAATGTTATTTGAAATATATAAAAGTTGACTAAATATTTTGCTTCATTGCTAATTTTATATTGATAAAATATTGTGTTGAATTTGTGATTGAATAGTATTACAAAAATAAACACTTTGTAGTTTACATTTCAAGGCCCATTCGTAAGTTTATATACTTCAAAGAAATTTAGAAATTGTTACATGAAACAATTATACAATTATAGTCAATTTCATAGTAACGGTGCTTTCTATTTGTAATATAAATTAATTAAACTTAATTTTGAGAATATGTTTATCTAGTTAATAAGGCATTGTCATAAAATAACGCAACAGTTTTAATTAATCTACGAAGTTCAGTGTAGTTAATAAAGATGGAAAGTGATAAAATAAATACTAGTCAATGAAATTCCTTATTAATTTTTCTCTTTAAGTTCAGTTTTTTTTTAGGTAATATTCACTATCTTCAGATAAACTTGAAATATTTGTTATTTTTCTTACTAGTATTATTATTGTTGCTGCTCTTAAAATCGTTATTAACTTATAAATTTATATTTAAACGACTTTTATGTTTGATTAGAAATTTGCTAAGAAATTCGTATTCAAATATTATCTCGTAAATACCTTAACTTTTAAAAAGTTTGCACTGCAAGCGTTCGGCCATTGAAGTGTAAGAGGTTTAGTAGGAAATTAATGTAAATACGAGGGTGATCCCAGAAGTACCCGACCTAACAAAGAAAACGCAAAAATTTTGGAAAGAAATATATTTATTTTTCAACATAATCTCCTTTCAGTTCTATACACTTTTCCCAGCGATGTTCAATAAGTTCGATGCCCATTTTATAATAAGAACTGTCTTGCTCCTCAAAATAGCCATTAACTGCCGACATCACTTCATCGTTGGAAAATCTTTGACCACTGAATCATTTTTTCAAGTTTGGGGACAGAAAATAATCCAAGGGGCTAAATCTAGCGAATAGGGTGCATGAGGTAGCAATACAAACTTTAATTTATTAATTTTGGCATTGCAATAACGGATTTGTGAGCTGGTACATTATCTTGATGAAACAACACTTTCTTCTTAGCCAAATGCGGCCGTTTTTGTTTGATTTCTTCCCTTAAACGTTGCAATAATTTCGCATAATACTCGCCGTTGATAGTTTTTCCTCTTTCAAGATAGTCAATGAAAATTATTCCACGTGCATCCCAAAAAAATCCCACGACCTTGCCTGCAGATGAAACGGTTTTCGCCTTCTTTGGAGTCGGTTCTCTCTTTTGAGTCCATTGTTTTGAGTGTTCTTTTGCCTCGAGTGTGAAGTGATGGACCCATGTTTCATTCATGGTTATAAAACGGCGCAAAAATTCTGCTTTATTGCTGTGAAACTTCGCTAAACGCTCAATTGAAACATCTTCACGACACTGCTTTTACCCGAGTGTGTGCAGACACGGCACCCATCTTGTACACAGCTTTCTCATGTTCAAATTTTCAGATAATATGCGATGTACAGCACTTTTTGAAATGCCTACTATGTTTACTAGCTCGGGCACTTTCAGTCGACGATCATCCAGTACCGCTTTGTGGATTTTCTTCACCATTTCTAGAGTCGTCATCCACCACTGCGATGCTCGTCTTGGCAGCTCGTATGGCCTCGTTTAAACTATGCTTCCCAATATTTCACTGTTGTAAACGAAGGAATAGACTCACCCAGAGTAGAATCCAGTTCAGCTTTTATATCGGTTGGGCTGAGGCCTTTCAAATAAAAGTATTGTATGACGTAACGATGACCAATTTTCTCCATTTGTACAAATTCACTGAAAACGTTCATTATAGATGGCTGCCAAACAAATACTAAACAACGTGACGTCTTCAAACTTGAAACCTATGCTTTGTAGATTGTGTACTTTCTAATACAATGATATTTTTCAAACAATTACTGCCATCTCTAGGTCAGGCAGGGTACTTATGGAACCACCCTCCTACTTAGCCGTTTAAACAGTATTTTCAGTATAACAATGCACAAAGTGCATAAAATTTTCCATGTGATCATATCCTTGTTGGAAATAGTGAAAGTAATAAAACACCGGTTTTAACCATGTTGCCCAACGCGTAAAAATCTGTTGTAAAGGTTTAAGGATGTCGGAATATTGTCTGTGATATTTGTGAATATATTTTGAGGAGAAACACTGCTTTTATACGGGTTATTAAATCGTGTACCTCTAGATAACACAGTCGAATAGTTTGTCCCACAAGATTTAAAGCATTCGTTTTACATATAACATGTAAACATTTCCACAATCTTATTTAAAGGACTCGCCTATAGAAAGCGACGCCGTCAGTCATAAACAATAAGATATGATTTTTGAAAATTTTTTATTGTATTTAGCACCTTCTATGCAATTAATTCAGCAGTACATTTTTCTAATCTTTTTACTAGGTAATAAAATAGAAATAGACGCTTTATTTGTAAGTAATTCTATTGATTAACTTAATCACTGAAGGTTGAAATATAACCCATTTCCACATTAATTTTCGTATTCTATATACGTATTTCGACAACTAAGTTGTCATCATCAGCAGATAATTAAACAGAGTCTCATCTGGAAAACTACTGCAAAATACCCGTACGAAAACAAATCCCACACACGATCTGTACCGTTGAAAGTCAAAGCGCACACAGTGGTACAGATCGTGTGCAGAATTTGTTTTCATACGGGTATTTTGCAGTAGTTTTCCAGGTGCGACACTGTTTAATTATCTGCTGATGATGACAACTTAGCTGTCGAAATACGTATACAGAATACGAAAATTAATGTGGAAAGGGGTTATATATCAACCTTCAATGATTAGAATATTAGAACAGTATTAAGAAATTTTTTTGACGATCAGTCGATTTGAACCAAAGTTTTTAATTTTTAAGTTCTGATTTAATGCTGTTTTCAATTTTATCGCGCACTTATCTTACGTTTTTTCGTAAATTTGTCCACCTATGTAATTTCCTTCTCGAGTACTTACTCCAGGTGAAAAAACAATACCTCCTTCTTCCGTTCAAACATACGAATGTGCGAATGAAAGAACAAGGATGTCATCTCGCTAAAATCGGTAATAAAGTTACCAGTGCTTAAATAGACGGACACTTTAAAATCATGGCGAATTGAAAAATCATTCAAATGTTAACACCCTGCTTCCTACGCGTTTCAAGGAATTAACCTTTCATCAGGTAAACGAACAAAAGAACAGGGGCGCCCTTGTTCTTTCGTTCCTGCATAAGTATGTTTAAACGCAAGAGAGAGGTATTGTTTTTCATAATTTTTATATATCGAAGGTATGATAAGCCTACATTCGTCAAATCGTTCGTTAATAACACATGTTTACCTGATGAGAGGTGAATTCCTTGAAAGGTGTAGTAAACAGGGTGTTTTTAACACTCGAATGTCTCTTTAAGCATTTACTTTCTGCAGATTGAGCAAACTGATTCGTTATCCGATAAAAAGAACGGTAGATTACATGTAATCGTGTAATGATTAATGTAATGAATGTTAATTCTAAATCGACTGTTCTCAATTGGTTTTTCAAGGCAACGCGATTTTTTAATTTTTGCGCTTTTCTTCTCATTCAAATTTATTCCGGAACACGAAAACTTTTTTACAAATTTCACATATTATTTTAACTACACTATGTATTAAATCTGTAAATTCACCGATAAACTTTACTTTGAACACTGATAGTTGCTTTTTCGATATTCGTAACTCTGACATGATTAAAGTAAACCGTGCAATACTCCTTACGCAACAAAGACGATCGTACAAATAAGATATTATATGTATATGCTCGGGCTCAAGAACGATAGCTAACGGTCCCCCGACCTGAACATCTGCTAAAACCCCTTGCACTTTTTCGAAGCACATGCTGCTGGTCGAGCACTCGCAGTGCCAATTTTATCTTTGATGTAATTCAAAGTTATTATGAATCTTGAAAATCATAAATATTGTGCTTTTAGAAAATGAATTATCACTTGTGTACTACCATGATGGATTTTATAAATTGTAGTTAGTAATGATAATTTTACATTAAAATGTTCCTTTTTAAATTAAGAAGAATCAGTGAGTGAGACTGTTATTAAATCTGAATCTTGTTATGAATATTAAATAATAGTTTGGATACATTTTTAAGTTGATTTTAATAATATGGTCAATAATCTTCTTATATTTGAAATACAAAAAAGAAATACGAAAAAAATTGTTTGAAATATAGTCAGTCAAAATAAAGAGAGAGAACTTATAGAAATATGGACAAACATAAAAACAGTTTGATGTTTTTCTATATAGAATAAGGTAAATTTAAAAGATGGAAGTATACGACTTTAAGTTTTACTGAAAATATAGTGTAAATTGACCGCTAGACATATTGTTACTGAGTTTATGAAGGCAACTGGTTCTTACAAATGACATATACAGTGTAGTCGTAAGTACTGTTAATATTACACAATGGTATAAAACTATGAGGCAGAAATATGTAATACGTTAGTACTTAATCTGGTACGTAGACTTCCGCGGTCGAGGTCCATGCTATCTGTTTCTGGGTTTCCGGGCTGGAACCGCGTCCCTTGTATATCTGCCGACTTTTCGCACCCATTTGTATGGGACATTTTCAGGGCTGAACTACTGCACCGATACCAGTTTCAGTGCAGCCCTGAAGATGTTCCATACAAATGGGCATGAAACGTCAGCAGATATACAAGTGACGCGGTTCCAGCCCGGAAACCCAGAAACAGATAGCACGTTAGTACTTGTTTGATAGCTGCTTAGTGAACTTATTTACATATACTACGAAGTAGTCCGAATACCATATCTTTCTTGCAGAGAAGAATCTCTTGAAATCTACTGCGGAATCATGTAAAACACATCCAGCGCAATCTTCTGCATTATTGGGGAAGGTTTAAGCATGAAGACTTACAAAAGGAGCAAACATCATTTTTTATCATCGACCTTGAAGGCCATAAGAATCGAAAAAGTTATTAAGTTGCTACCGTGAAGGAGGGTAAATACAGCTATTTGTAGTCGATCACACTTTGTCGGTCCTGACTCATATTACTCATACTACTTAGGATATTGTCAAAGATATGACTTGTAAGAAATACCATCCAAATTTGAAATCTTTGAAATGAAGTATTCTTGCAACTACAGTAAGAATATCGCTAAAAATAGTACGCAATTCTACAAACGAATGAACTCCAGTTGTTTGCATTTTGGTGTGGACGTGTGAGGTAATATCTAGTAAATTATACATCGTTCGAAAGCATTTAGTCTTGTACGATGAACTATTCTTTTTTTATACGCCATTAAACTACTGGAAATAGTAAAGACAAATATAAATACATAAGACCGTGTAATATTTAGTTCCACATACATTGAATCGATTTGAGTTGGTTTTATTAAAACTTTTGATAACCTTCAATAATAATTCTAATATAATTACCAATAAAATGAACGCTGTAAAGTCTATGAAGTTAATTGTTTAAAACAAAAAGAAATGAAAAAATGAAATTCAAAAATTGATATTAAGAATTATCAGTAATAAAAATAACTTTTTAATACTTATTATTACGTTTATTATTACAAAAAGTTTATAAAACATTAGCATTTCTGGGATAAAAATTTCTGTACATATTTTGTTTGTTATAATAATTATTCGAGGGATACATTACAGATCTTGCAGGAATAGGATAAAATTGGGGATATGTATAGTCTCTATAAGTCTTGAATGAGTTTGAAGGTGAATAATGCGACTGCTTATATTGATCATAGGTGTTATAAGGTTGAATTTGATATCCTGGAAACTGCTGTTGTGCATAATAATTAGGCTGTAACCAATAAATTAGAAATACAATAAGAGCGGCAACTGAACCCACAATTCCACCGGGTACCAAAAAATTTCTTATAAATGGCGATTTTTGTAATTCATAGAAAAAAGCACTAAAACTATATAAACCTTTTATTATAATTAATGGTACGTAACCCATTATACCAAAATTTCTGAACGTCTGGATGGCATTATTTTCAAGTGGATAATTTGGAAAAAAGTTAGCATTAAATGTATTTATGCCGAAAAGTCTTTCAATTATCCTGAATATGGCTATTTGCATTTTATCGATAAATTTATCTAAAATTTTATTAAAAAGCTTGTCGAAAATATTGAGTTTTTTAAGGCGTTTTTTATTAGTTTGTCCGTTTATTTGAAATATTGAGGATCTAGCTGATTTTGAATCTTCATCATTAAAATCTATATCGCTATTTCCTTCATCTAAAAAGAAAAATATTTAAAAAAATGTCGACAAAAACTACATATTTAATATTACCGTACCGAAATCTTCTAAATCATCATTTTCTTCAGAGATTCTTTCATTTTCCAATTCATCTTCCAGTAATCGAATAAGTAGATTAGTAATTTTTTTAGAGTGAATTTGCTCGGTAGATCTTTTGATTTTCTTTTCTAAATTGTTTCCGGAAATATTAGTTTTTAATGTATTATTTGTACCTAGATTATCTTTCATCTCGGTTTTTGTCACCAAAGGTTCATATCCTTTTAAATTCGAATTTTCAAACTCATTTTTATGTGGCAATATTGTTTGACTAGGTTGATATACTTGTGGTCGAATATGGTTAGCATTATAAAATGGTTGATTATTAACAATATTTTTACCGGATCTCATATAACGTAACTGATCTTCTGTAATAGTATTATAATGTATATCATTATTATTTTTCCTATTCCTATATAGCGTCTCTGGGTCAGTTGCTAGAAAATTCTCATGACGTTTAAAGTTTGAATCGCTCAGTAAGCTGCTTATTATATATTGTACGTTGTTTATTTGCTTATATAAATTATTTAATGTTTTCTTATCATTTTCGTTTCGACCATAACTTTGTAAGTCACTTGCTAGCATTCTCAAATTATTTAACTGACCATCAAGTTCTTCAATTTTGTTTTGTGTATTAAAAAGGGAATTCTCTGGTTGGTCAAAATTTTGACTGATTCCTTCAGAATTTGGAGAATTTTGTAATCGATAAGGTGGTATTGGTACATCTCCGTATCTATAATCTTGAAAACCGTATGGTGTCGGATAGGATTGTAAGTAATTTTGATTATACATTTTATTAGATATTTTTTCGTATTTTGACTTAGGAAATTGTTGATAATTAGACCATGTATGATCATCAAGTTTGTACTGATTTTCAAAATAGTTACTATAATCATTGGACGGCACAAATACCATATTTGAACTTTCCGAACTTTCTAGAGAAGGTTGCTTATTGAATAAAGGTAATATTTCACATCTACATGTTCCAGGTAACAATATATTTTTAAGGTCACATAAATTTTTCGTAGGTGGTGTTGATATTGGAGTTTCTGTATTACTCTCTTTATTAACCATAACTGTAAGCTTGTTTATTAGTTCAGATATTTGATTCTCTGTTAGTTTTAATTTGGTAGTTGTAGATTGATTTTGTTCTGAGTTAATAAGTTTTTGAAGTAGGGTCTCAATATTTTGATTTTCTTTTTCTATATCGATATCATCTTTTTGTTGTAAATGATTAATTTGAGTAGATAATTCCTTTAGTCTGCCGAGCATGTCATCCTCGCCAATATCGTCAAAATTTTTACTTTGTGCGTTTTTCTGGAGATGTCGCAAGATTTCTGCCAGTACTCGATCGCTGGATTTTTTATTTTTAACTTTAGTCTTTAAAATATTACGAAGGCGATTTAAAATACGATCGTCCTTCGCTTCTGAATTGTGATTTTTATTTACAAGGTTCGATAATTCTCTAAGGGCGTCTGTAATTTCAACTTTGTTTTCAGCGGAATCGTCCTTCTTACTATTAAATTCCTGTGATAAAACCTTAATGGAGTCTTCATTATCAAATTGATCCAGTTCTTTTAATAAATCGTCCATGTTTCCTTTAGTATCCTCGTTCAGCGTTTCTTTGTCATCAAAAAATTTTAATAAATTATTTATATCATCTTCGACTTCATCAACTTCGTCAGAACTTTGTGATTTAGTCAAATGAGGTTCTTCAACTGACGTTTCAATAACATCTTTACCTATTTTGTCAATATACATTGCGACCATTTCAGTATTCTTGAGTGGGAATGATTTTTTATTTAATATCATTGACACATTCTTCTCCAACCTTTTTAATTCCCTTAATATTTTTTCAAATTCTTTATTATTGTCGATATCATTAGAAGAAATGTAGGGAATCGAAAACGTTCTATTATTTTTGAATAATTTTTTAAATATATTCAAGACTAAACGCTTCATTTTGAGTAAATCTTGTCTTTGTTCAGTAAGTTCATTTTGAAAATACATTTTAATCTTTTTCCCGTTAATCGTTTCATCATTTAATTTTGTTAATAGTATATGTTTAACAAAGTGATTTAATTCGTTAAGTCTCTTTTCGAAAATGCTTATGTTTTTAGTAAGACTAGATAAAACAAATTTAAATGTATTATCTTCATACCAGTCTTCAATTTCATTCAAGTGACCGAAATCTGTTTGTATTCTATTTGTTGTTAAATTCTCTAGGTTGGTAGTGTTTTCATTAATATCAGCATCTTTTGTTTCGTTTCCAATTTCATCGAGTAAGTCCAAAATGGATTGTTGATCTCTTAAAATTTGCACTACACCTTGCAATTTTGAAATTTCTTCTTTAATATCGGATATATGTTCTCGTTTATATTTTTGGGCTAATGGGATGTTTGCTGAAACCAGGTCATTTTTGCTTAATTCCGTAACGTAACTTCTTTGGCTTCTTAAATGAATTTGTCGATTGGGAACTGAAAATAATATTTGAACCTTTTAAATGCATTCTTACACAGGATAGTCATGTTACAATAAAAAGTTATTAAACGATTGGTTTGAGGAATTCGTAAGTTAGTTTGAATACGTAATATATTCAACATATTTGTTAAACGTGTAGAATATAAATCATTATAAACAGATTAACAATAATTACGTAAACTAAAATTAAGGCAGAATCAATAAGGATTGATCGGAAAATTTCTAAAACGGGACAGAAAAAAACAACTTTTTCGGGGGAAATCGTATTTATTTTTCTACATAGTTTTTTGTTAGTTCTACACCTTTAGCCCAATGCTTTTCAATGTCTTTAACTTTCGAAAGTATTAGAACTATTTCATTCTTCGAAATATCCATTTACACTAGCGACGATTTCTTCTCAACCATTTCTTTAGGTTTGGAAACAAGAAGAAATCTGTCGGAGACAAACATGGTGAATACAATGCATATTCAGTTAACTAGTGATACAAGACCTTTTTTTACCAAACGAGGCCTTTCGACTTCGATTTCTTTGTTCAATCTGTCTAATAACGACGGATAATACTTCGCTGTTATTGTTTACTCGTGCTGCAAGTGATTAATAAAATGTTTTTCTCGAAAATCCCAAAAGACGGTAGCTATTACTTTTCCAGTAGACATCACGTTTTGTCCATTGAATCGACTGCTCCTTTGCCCCTGATGTGTAATAACGTATCCATGTTTCATTACCGCTTATAAAAATTGCAAAAAATTACGTTTGAACGTAGATATTGCCGGGAAATGGTTATCCTCACTCGTTTTTGGCAACCATCTAGCACTAACCCTTACATTCAAGGGTTAGCTGTGTTTGGTCTGCCAGAACGTGGTGCATCCTCTATGTTTGTTCTGCTTCGTTTAAATTTAGTAACCCGGTTTACAACTGGGTTATTGAATTTAAACGAAGTAGAACAAGCACTCAAGCCTTTCAAAAAGAAGTGCTTTATCACTGCACTGGAACTCGTTTTATTTATGACCAGGAAAATGCACGAATTTTTTACTTGGACGGATAGAAAAGGCGTGCGTTTATACACAATTTGTTTGAAAATTTTATAGCAGTTGTAAGAACAATGGGCCTTTCAAGGTGGATTATTGTTTGGTCCATTCTAGAAATATTCCGATTTATTCTTGTTTTTGTCCATCAAAATTGTCTGAATAGAAACAAAGTCTAGTTGATAATTCATATATACGAACTAAATTTGAGCCATATTTGGAAACTAGCTAGCTAATTGGATAAATTCAGTAATGATGAATTATTTTTTGTAAGTCTAACAAATTAATTTTTTTTTATTTACATGGAATCTTCTCTAGCAAGCCACATCATTTTACTATACAATTAACAACACTTTTCCAGTTTCTAAGCTAAAGACGGTATTATCTGGTAGTATTCCTAAAGTTTAGTGTGAAAATAACACTATTTGAACGTACATAAGATGAGATGATATAGGTCTACACTAGATCTTTTTACAAATGGATTATTTCATGTAGCATTCATAATCACAGATGATGAAACTTGAGTTTATTATTATAATCCCGAAAAAAAAGTCCGAAAAAAATCGCCACTGTTTTTGGAATTAATGGATATGTTTAGGGTGTCGCATGAGTTTGTCTCAAGTCTTTCAAAGTTTCCGCGAAAATCTTTTAAGAGGAAGGTTGATGTATTTAATAACAACGTAAACAACATAAGGCCGAAAAATTTGAGAAAATGTTTTCAAAATTTGTTTTTATGGATGCAAAGATACCTTGGCCGCGTTATCAATAAATGTGTTTTGTCAAAAAATAGTATACTATGTACTTTACTAGATTCAACAGAACAGTCCTTATATAAGGTTTTTTGGAAAGTTTTGTCGTATTTTTAAACGAAATAAATGTAAACTTAGACTATATTTTTTAAAAAAATCGATATTATTGAAAATTATGAATAAATATGTATAATGTATTTTATTAGATTCAACCAAAAGGCAATTGTTCTCATAGAAAATTTGGAAAGTTTTGTTCTATTTAAAATAATAAATGAAACACTCCCATTAAATAATCGATATTTTGTTTGGTAGGATAATTATCTATTTTTAAGCTCCTAATTAATACTCTTATTGAAAGTAACGTACTCGTTTAAGGCTGCTTCGGCATTATTTTTGGTACCGACAGTTTTTTTATTAAAAATATTTAGCAATATTTGAAAAAGCTAAAAGGTCCGAAGGCAGTATATTTGGAGGGCATGTGGTAATACTTTCCAGTCTAATTAAACTTTTTTTTAATTTTCCAATGAAGCATGATTGACCGTATTTCTTTGATCACTGCATCAAAATTTGTCAGTTTTTAAAAACATTTATCAGAATAAAGGATTTCTGCCAATTGTAAAAATCGATAATAGTGGAATAAATAGGCTCTTATTTATTTCAGTAAATGTACAGTCTTTTCTTTTTCTTTTCAATGCAAATGCGGTTTCGGAATTATTAGAGTTGATTGCCTGGGCTGTACGGTCCGTGGAAAAAGTGTATCTTCTACAAACAAAAGACAATTTTTCATAGGGAATGAAATATATCAGTCATCATAATTCCACGTTAATAAAAATTTTTTATTAACAAAGAAACTGAATCAAGTGCATTTTAAAATCTTTATTGAAATTTTACTATTCGAGAAATGTTGCAAACAAAATAAATCTGGATGATGTGAAATTATAATTATATGATGGGTGTGACAACAGATTCCAATCATGTTATAAATACTTTTGCCGAGTGAACAAAGATATGCATGACCTTGCATTGCCATTATGGGAGATAATATCTTTAGGATTTGCGAAGTCTGATCATTTTTCTTGCTCAGTTTGGTTAATTATTTAGACACCTGAAATAATCGTTTGATTGGTTTCATTCTTTTGTAGTCCTAATAGACTGATAACATAACCTTCTTTTGATAAGTAACAGCTTTTAATGTTTGTGCTGTTTTTTTCTGTTTGTTTCATGATATTTTTAATATTTTTGTAAATAAAAAGTGCTTAAAAATTAACAATTTCTGTTACGTTTATGCATATAGCAACGATTATTACTTATCTTACTTATAATTATCATTTTTAACCATGTTCATCCTTGAATGAAATGTCACTGGAAACAAATTTAACTAATCAGTTTTCACAGTGTCATTCTTTTAAGACTTTATACGGCACATAACTTTTTGTAAGTTTGCGATGCATTTTATCTTTCGCGGAAGTAAAAAAGTAGATCATGATGAAAATATGTGTTCTGATTTTCAATTTTTGAACACACAACAAATAAAAGTTATACAACAACAATGTTTTTACTGAATGATAATCAAAACAATAAATATAAAACAACATTGCTTAATTGACAATCTAACAATACAGAGTTTGAAAGTAAATACTGAAGTAGGATTAAGTTTAAAATTCTTTTAACAAATATTGAAGATAAATTTTTAATTTAAATATTCTTTGGAATATTTAGTGTTAGGGCAAGTTGATAGAATAATCGTACTAAATGAAAGTTTAAAATTATTTTCTCGATATTGAAGAACATATAATATACTAGCACCCTAGTATATGTCCAAACAACAATGTTCATAATATAACACTAACAGCTTTTAATGGCATAAATAAAAATAGGATAAAATTTTATAAAGGAGGTAAATCTATTTATAGATAATTAGTGATAATCATTTAAAAAAATGAAAAATTACTTCTTACCGTTAATGCCAGTTTTTTCGTTATACTTTTTGTTCAGCAAAAATGTTTTATATATATCAGGATAGTTTAGTACTTTTGTTGTTAAAAATCTCCAGTCATCGGAGACATTTACATAATCACGCAACTGAGTTTTATTCTCTAAAACTTTCATGGCTTCACGAAATTCACTTGTATTACAGTTCGGGGTACTAGTACTAGCGTCATGATTCCGTTCGAAAATATTTTCCAATTTTTTATCTTCTTTCGCAATCTTCTCGACTTCAATTCGTTTTAAGTGCCCGGACCTTTCCGCGTAATCGTAAAATTGATCGGGAATCGTCCACTGACGGAAGGCAGACCGTCGAAATCTCAGAGTTTCTTCGTCTAATTTTAAATTCTCCCTTCGTCTTTCGACCTGACTAATTTCCTCAATTTCGTTCCTTTTCTGATTGTTTTCTACTTTTATTACATTGTTATTAGTATTATTACCACCGTCGCTACTATTATTCACCGCTTCGCTTTCGTTGTTTTTATCGAATTCGTTTGTTTTTAAACGAAATCCAATCACTCGATTGTATCTAACACACAACACTACCACCACTACCACGAACACAAACGTCGATTTCATTTTAATTTCGAATTATATGTGTTTCGTATTTTTAAATTAAAAGCGAAAATAGATATTTTTGTGTGCATATAAATCATACTTTTATTATGTTCAACTTCAATCTAGCCATCGGTTTTTGAGTACATTGATGGTAATTAAGTGATTTGATTTGTTTGATTTTACCTATTTCTGCAGCAATTAAATGTGTAGTAAGTATTCAAGTGAAATACAAATGTCAGTAATAATTTGTTTGTAACATTTATTACAACTGTATTATGTTGTCAAACGAATTATTTGTTAATCGGATTTGTTAATTTTGCAACATGATTGAGCAGTATTTGCAGCTGACCCACATTGTTTTTAAAATCGATGCATTTAGCGGATGCGCTGAAAATTTGCTGAAATTGTACAAAAATGTTATCGATGTATTATTCTAGGTAACGAAAAAGCGCATGCAAAAACAATATTTTACTATTAAAACTTAAAATTTAACAATAGATATTACTAAAAATGTTTAATAAAATATGTTTTATATGTTAGAAATTCCAAAGTGGTTCTAATACATTTTCTAATTGTAATTTGAAATATAAGGAAAAGTATTGTGATTTATTTCTTGTTCTTTTTTTTGGTTTTAATTTAGAGAAACATAAATAAAATTTTATTAAAAAAAATTTTTAGAATACGCTGCGGACAGGATTCGAACCTGTGCGGGCAGAGCCCAATGGATTTCAAGTCCATCTCCTTAACCACTCGGACACCGCAGCTGTTATCTAAAATTTTTAAGAAGTACTATATATATATATTCTCATATTTAATTTCTACATACATATATGAAATGTTTAAACTGCTACGGACAGTCTGTAATTCCTAAATTTATATGTATAAAATATTTATGCGATTTATTATGTACTACTAATTATTTACCATTTTTAGTTATTTTAAAAATTTTTGTATTATTCCCTGCTTTTTATATTTCATTTACCCTTTTATACAATAAGAATAACATTCTTTACATTTGAGATCTGATATTTCTTTAATAGTATATTAAGTTTTATAAAAACACACCTTAAAAGAAACATGTGTACTATTATAAATAACGTAGACGTGTAATAGGAACGTGCGTTATATGTTTGTAGCATATATTACGTTAGAAGTATTATGTTTTATAATAAAATCGAATTTATTTTCATGTTATTTAAGTGAATTTAACAATATTATTATTATAATTATATATTATTTCATTAGAGTATATTACAGACTAATCAGTCCTTTGATGTAAGTTTTCCTAAATAAATAATTGTAAATTTTAAATGTTTTGTGGTGGTTGGTAATACACCACGATATTTGTCAATTTAAAATTTAAAATTGTCAATTTCCATTGAATATTTCGTACTTATATTAAGTTTAATGTAAAATAAATAAATAAATTGTTCATGTATACCACCTGAAATTTGAGAAATTGTTGAATACGTCGCAAATAATATACAACCATGCTCAAATGTATTAGACACCTTACGTATTTATGTACATATATACATATATAGTTTATATAGTTTAGTCAAAAGAGAGGTGAGGAAAATAAAACTGTTGTGACAATTATGTACAAAGTGTTATTTAGTAATATATGTAGTACAATTTATCAATATTTTGTCGCTCCGCCCTTAGCCTTAATGACAGCTCGCACTCGACGAGGCATACTTGCTACTAAATTGTAACACTCTGCCGGTGGTATTGCAGCCCATATTTCGCGAATTTTTGTTGATAATTCTGCTTTTGGCAGGCATTTATGTTCCATGACAAATTTTCAATGGGCGACAAATCGGGACTTTGTGGCGGCCAATCCAATACCTCCACTGTGTTTTTCTCGAACCAACACATTACAGCTCTCGATTTATGGCAGGGCGCATTATCTTGCTGAAAAATGTATTGTGGAGTATCCTGGTCGAATAGTTTTAGCACAGACGGTTCCAATACTTCCTCCAACATGGCTAAATACCGTTGGCTATTCATCCGTCCATCGCACAGGCACACTTCTCCAACACCGTATGCAAACATACAACCCCAAACCATGATACTACCACGTCCAAATTTTACTGTGGGAGTGATACATTGTGGTTCATAAGCTTCCCCTTGCCTACGCCGAACGTATAGCGTCCCAGGTAGTCCCCAAAGCTGCTAGGCAAAAGAAGAAAGTTAGCACTTAGACAGGATTAATTTTGTTTAATGTTACATGTAGACTGAATTGCATACAACGATAAGAATATTAGTCATGACGATGTACTTACATACCTGGATATTGGATTCATCAGACCAAAGAATCTTCGACCACTTCTCGATTGTCCAATTTTCATGTTGTTTGGCCCATGAATACCACATCTTTTTATGAGCGTTAGTTAAAAGCGGTTTACGTCGCCCTTTACACCCTCGTAAACTAGCACGCTGGAGACGCCTTCTCACTGTTTGCGCAGAAACTGTTACGCGATAACGCTGTTTCAGCTCACTGGCGAGCCGTTTCGACGATTTTTTCCTATCACTGAGAGCCAGTCTTTGTAAAATTCTGTCTTCTCTAATCGAGGTACAGGGTTTTCTGCCACTTTTTGGTCTGTTAACAAACAACCCACTCTCCTGATAGCAACTAATGGTTGTACGGACTGCACATCGCGAACATTTTTTTTTTGCAATTGCAGCTATTTATAACTTCTGGAAATGCAGTAGCACTATTTGGGCGCGTTCCCCTACCGACAACTCGCGTGTTTTAGGCATTTTTCTTCAACAAATAGCGGACACAACGTGAAAAAATAGGATAATCTAATTGATCTCTACCACAAACTCACAAACGCACGTTGCTCACACACTGCTAGAATGACACTAAATTTCTAAAATCCACAATTTCTCCTTTCCACCTATTCTTTTCAATAGGGGATTAACTAGGGTATTCAAAAACGCATTTCTGTAAATACCATTAACTATTTTTACGGTTAATTTCCGTCAGACTTGGATAATACCGAGAATAAGGGTTTTTACCTGGGGTGTCTAATACGTCTGAGCATGGTTGTATTTCCCATTAACTCGTATCAATAATAAATAGCAGATTATGAAATTTGAAGAACGGTGCAAAAAAATAAACAAGATACACCAGCAAATGTTGTACCAGCACATTTTTAATTGCAACATTCTAAATACATCATTTACTATTTGTTAAATCGTTTTAGATTATTTGATATTTAATTGACAGCATTTGTATGTGACAGTTCGCCATCACATTTTTGACGTTTAAATTTGATATGAAATTTCAATTGATTGTTCTTGAAAAACTAAATGTCACTAGACTAAAACAGTGCGTTTATAATTTATGAATGCACAGTTTTTGAGTCTTTTGTTGCGTTGATGCATTGTTATAGTAGCAGATTAGAAAAAAATGGATCGTGTTTCACAAAATCTACCTTGTATTAAAATGACTAAGTAGCTAAACACCTGCTCGATACACACACATTAATACGCATATGTAATTCAGTCAGTCGTAACAAGCAATCACGCGACGCGTAACTAAGAACTTGTTATTAAAACTTTATATGCGTAACTTAAGATTTGTAGCGTAACCGCGTAATATGATTTCATACCATAACAGTCGACCTAATGCGTAATTGAGTAACGGACCAAAATTTGTTGATGTTACCTTACACCATTGTCGGGTTCATAGTTTGTAATTAGTAATTACAGGTCGCATCAAAGGGAAGAAGGGTATTGGCATAGGAAAAGGTGAGTAATTCTGACTATAAAAATATTACTTATTGTTTTACAAAAAAAGTTACATTATACATGTAACTGTACATATATGGTACACAAGTGTAAAATAAATATTATATGATAATATCAATATTAAATTAACACTGTAGCTATGTAGTAATATAAGCGAATAAGAAACAAGTAAGTATGAACTAAAAGAAAATATTTTTTTACAGAAATAGACGAACTATACAAAAGTTCATGGCTTGCACATGAAACCCAACTTTTAGCGGCGAAAAACAAACGACCGCCGACAATTGACAAGTTGTAAAAACTTTTTAAAAATTTTAATGTTTCTTTAATTCCATCCTCATGTTTAATTATTTTGCAACTGTACGACTTCGTTAACAAAATAATAGGGTGGAGCAAGTATTTGTGTTTTTTGTGAACAAAATTTAATTCAACGATGCAAAGAACACAAAGATAATTAATATTCAAAATATAATCTATTATGATCGATAATCCTCTGCCATTGTCTGGTACGGAAAGGTATTCTTCTTTCATCTCACGAAATTGACAAAACGACGTCTAGCAAGATAGTATGCCATTGACCTAAAAAGTTGGTAATCGAATAGACTGTAAACTGGTGGTAGAAATTCTATTCCATCCAATGTTTTCAGTTTCTGGAGAGTTCTTTGGTGCTTTCTAGCATTATTTTGGTGGAATAATACGTGACTAATGTCTAATGTCTTTCTCTTAAAACCGCATACATTCAATCTAATTGTTTGTAGTTCGGGATTTAACGCCCTACTTTCTAGTACCAATTCAAAGTAAATAACACCTTCGTAATTTCACCAAACACACAATCTACCTTTACTTGAAAGTATTTGTGCTTGACCACAGGCTCTACAGATTGGCCAGGAGTTAATAACTGATTTGTTTTCGATTACGAAAGTAAATTCACCACTCCTCACACGTTACAATTCGTCGATAGAAATGGAGATCCTATGGATTGACAAGAAGATGATTACAGATTTGCATTTGCTGCTGTGCCTGTTTGGCAATTAGGTCTTGAGGTATTCCTCTGCATCTCTATAAAACTCAAAAATAAACGCCAAATAGTTGTCTTTATTAATGTTATATTAAACATAGATTTTATTGTGAACTCAAAATACTGCAGGAATGCCCTAATTTCTTTGCCGAAGAGCCTTTAGGTCAACGATGAAAGGTCTTCCGGAACGTAGATATGTTTGACCATTCCTGAATTTTTTATAACAGTTTGGCACAGCTTTATCTGAAATAACTTCTTGGTATCTGCTTCTGGGTTTCCGGGATGGAACCGCGTCATTATTATATCTGCCGACGTTTCTTACCCATTTGTATGGGACATCTTCTGGGCTTAACTACTGCACTGAAACTGTTTCAGTGCAGTAGTTCAGCCCTGAAGATGTCCCATACAAATGGGTACGAAACGTCGGCAGATATAATAGTGACGCGGTTCCATCCCGGAAACCCAGAAGCAGATAGCATGGACCACGACCGCGGAAGTCTACGTACCAAATTAACGTCTTGGCCTTCACGGAGTATATGAGCGACTTCAATAGCGCTTCTGCTTAATTTCCGGTAATGACGCAAAGTTGTCAAAATGCCTTTTTTATATTGAGTATTGAGTTCACAATAAAATCCATGTTTAATGTATGTAATATTAATAATGACAACTATTTTGTGTTTATTTTTGACAGTTTTATAAGTCTAAAGTCTACCAAAAAAGGAAAAAACTTTCGCTCTGCCCTCTCTTAAAGAAAATACTTCGTCAACAATCAAGAGGAATGGAACATCTCTTAATTTTTCACGCAAACAAGTATCTTTTCTTTGTTTTACATAGTTCAATTTTCGTAAACATTTCGCGATCAGAAAGAAATTCTTCCTTGGCATCCAACATCTACAAATACATATAAAGTTATATTTAACATGACTACAACGAAAAGTACAATACTGAAGGCATTTTTGTAATTAATATAATCACTTCCGCTGAAATATAATATTATATAAATAAAAATTATACAATTGATGGTAGATAGGCGCTAAGGTTAATTAAGTACCTAAATAAGTGCTACATTTTGTGGATATTTTGAACTTTCCTAATTAAAACGAAGTAGCAGAAAGTGTGAAAAGAACCGAAGAACAGATAAATTTGTTATTAACGCCACAAAAGAAGAAGAAAGAAGGGTGAAGATGTAAAACTAGAGAAAGCGTTTGACATATTATCAACAACTTGTTCAAACCTAGCAAATGATGAGTGTCAACATATCGGAAAAATGGAGTCACTTCAAAATTGCCTAATTATAAATAGAATATGCAATGGGCTACTCAAAACGATGTTACATGTAACACTTCTGTGGAGCCGTACACACATGGTTTGGTGCTTTTTAAACGCAGATGTCATGTGAAACGTATACGTATACATCTCTCACAACTGCAAATTCATCATTGTCGATTAATCAACCTGCTTTACTTCTCTCAGAATTTTCTATTACACACTTGCGAAATAATATTTTCGTTTCGTACTTTAAAAAATAATGTTTATTAGAACTGTATATCTAATCTAAATGTATGTTTCCTACAGCCAAAATGAGAAATTGTGATATCTCTCGATCGACTTTTCAATAAGTACTTCTGGTAGTATAGTGCTGATTGCTTGCTAAAATATGTTGAAGTGATACTGGAGGCTAATATAGGAATCACCATTTGCCAAAAACCGTAGCATGATGAATGCGAATCTTTCTTGAACAGAAATAGCTTTCTAAACGTTGTGCCCTACTGTTTTGAATTAAATATTTAAATTTAGTTGGAGACATTCCAGTAAACTTCTTATACATTTCACTGATCGGTTGAAACTTCAAACCTGTTAATAAATTTATCAAACCATAGATTTTTCTATTCGAATGTATCTCTTTCTGCTACCATCGGTATTTTCTTTGTCCGTCCGCTTAAAAATTTTCTTGTTTTTTGAATCATCATTCTCCGTTCGCGGTTTACGAATACGTCTTTAATTATCTCAGGTATAATTTTCTGATATTTAAGATACTATACCGTCACGAAACTTAACGGTCAGCGTATACGACCTGAAGAAGTTTGAAGAAATACATCCTCCAGAACAAAGACATTCACGATTCCCAGTAAATGTATGTAACCAGTAGAGATCGTACGTCAACGATTATTAATGATACCGGCATTGATACATGAAGATCGATATTAGTAATCTATGTTAGTTGCGGATATTTATAAATAGTGTTTTGAGATTATTCGTTATCGTATGTATGTAATAAGAAGTAAAATAAAAGTTGAGAAAGTTGTTTTTGTGTCATCGACGTTTAATATTTACTGTCGACAAATACCTAATAATAAAATGTTCTTTAATGTAGGATGCTAAATCTATTTGAATTATAAAGTGACAAATGAAAAGTTTAAATAAGTTTTTATAAGGACAGTCAACAATTTGCTTCTCTATCACTTAGGCATATATGGTATTGTTGCCTTTGTATTTGAGTAACATACGAATTATAAAAACGACTAAAATTAGAGAATATTTTGCCGACATTTTAATATATTATTTTGCGTATTTAGATTTCACATAAAAGTCAATTTGTGTACATCTAAGAACTTTACCGAATGATGTGCAGCAAGTTCTTTCCTGAATATACAGCTCACTTGATTAATGAATATTTTCACATTAAGCCTGGTGTACACGAGAGAACACAGTGACTCGCGGTTTCAATCCTCTGAGGGCACATGAATGGATAGCTGTAAATAGAAACCTGTGTTTATTAGAAGCTGGGCGGTGGCCGCATTAAAACGAATGGATCCCTTCGGAGACCACCGGGATGACGGTTAGGAAACGTACCATGGCGTATTAAACTGTATAGGTACGTAAGGTACCGTATACATCAGTTTGGTTCGACAAAATTGACAAATTGTCCGCCTTGTAAACTTTCACGAAAGCTAATAACATGAGATTTTTTGAATTCAATCGATTGACTAAATTCCAAAACAAAAGAAAAGCTGAAATAATGCAAGATTATATGAACATTTTCATTTTTGTACGACCTCAATTCGAAATCGCCTTCACGAAAACGATCAGAGCATATAAATTTATTCATTAATATCCAATAATTAATTAAATTATACATTAAAATTATTAATTAGTTAAATCCGAACACTAGTAATAATTGTTTTTTGAACAAACTTTATTGATCATGACATAGCCAAAATGTAGAATTGAATCTAAAAAATGTTTGCAGATTATATAACTACATATTCAGAAAATGAAAAGAACTATCGAAAATAGGCAAGGACATAATTTGAAAAAGTATAGACAGGCCCAGAGAAAACAAATTGCATATTATAAGATTATATATAAAGCAAATAGAATAAATAGAATTGTATAAGTGAAAGCAATGAAAAATTAAGCAAAGAGATGAAGCCTGGAAAAAAACTGGAAACATATTGAATATAATAAAGTTGATGTTTTTCGGCAAGAAATTACGAAATAATTCCGAAAAGCTAGTTTCAAAAAATTGTATGTATTGTGAAATTCTGAACAAGGATTGGTCCTTCTTAAATGCTTCTAGCGAACTCGATGATGCTCTTGGTCAATTTTAATTGAAGGAATTCTGCTTTAATTATTAATTTTCGCTTTCGTTGGCGCATTTTCACCTACTCTAAATAACTGTTTGGAGTGTTGCTTTGGTTCTGGTGTATAATGGTGAATCGATATTTTGTCTACTGTTATAAAACATGGAAGAAAACATTAAACACTCTTGACATATCTAAAATAGCGTATATAATTTAGTGGACGTAGTCTATTGAAGTGGTACCTAGACTTCCGCGGTCGTGGTCCATACTATCTTCTTCTGGGCTTCCGGGCTGGAACTGCGTCACTGGTATAACTGCCGACATTTTATACGATTTTCTCGTCGGTCGTAGTGACTTTTTAGCGTTCCAACTGTTTATCGTCTGTAATGGATGTATATACGTACGACTACGTTCAAATTCAGCAACATACTTTTTTATTATTTAAAACGGGGAATAATTCCTTAAAGTCAAATACCCCACTTTATTATGCTATAATTAGCTTGAACTTTGATTTTGTCTATTTTTTTTACACAATGTCAAAACTTATTAGCTTTACTTAATCGCCATAAACAAGCAACTAAATGCACATGTCTGAAATTTTGCAACCCAAAGATTATACTTGACAAACATCACAGTTATTTTGAAGGTAATTTCTGATGGAGCCTGTGGTTGGTTAATTTAATCATTTAATAATAATAATAATTTATTGATGTATATGTACATACACACGTCATTGCATAATCATATATAAATAAAAACACAAAAAAGAAAACCTTTGTGGCTCACAATTAATACGCCACTAAACACGTTAAAACCCGCAAGATCTATACAAAACAAAACACCAGAGTAACAATGAAAACATAAAAACACAAAAATGGCAATGTCAAAATTTATACTTCAGAAAGTCATTTACTGAATAGAAACAGTTCTCCATCAGCACCGTTTTTATTGATCTTTTGAGACTAATCCATGGTAGGCTCCTAAACCCATAAGGCAAAGCATTGTATATCTTCACGGCCATGTAATTTGAACTTAGCTGACTTTTTCCAATGCGATGATACGGTATGACCAAACTACTCTGGTTTCGTGTTTCATATTCGTGAAAATTAGCATTTTTGCAGAATTTATCTGGCGACTTATGAACAAACTCCAGTATTTTGTGTTTTCTGAATAGGTTTACACAACTTGTGGTATTAGATACACCACTAAGGGCTCTGATTGCACTCTTTTGCATCCTCAAAACTGCCTCAGCCGCGCCAGACGCGCACCACATCAATAGGTCATACAAGACCCTTCCCTGAAAATTTGCATAGTACACAGTCCTAGCCACCTCGGGTGTAGCCACTAGTTTCACTCTTCGTATAGAATATATTGCTGATGCCAGATTGCGACACAAGTTATCAATGTGGCACTCCCAAGTCAGGTTGCTCGCAATCAGCAGACCCAGAAACTTAATATTCACTTTGGGCTCCCCCGCCACTCCCCTTGTTGTTATTATCAGCTGTTGGGTTTTGTCATGATTTAATTTCATAAGATTGCTACTAAACCACCCGCTTGCTTCCCCCAATGCAGTCTTCATATAAGCCTCTGCAACTTCCCTGCACTGGGCACGCACTATTATGGACGTATCATCTGCAAACTGGGTGACTCTACCCACGGTGACATTATGGGGCATATCATTGACATAGATTAGAAAGAGAAGAGGTCCCAATATTGGCCCCTGTGGAACCCCCCGATCAATTGGCGCTGCATCCGAGAGCCGATCATTCCAGTATATCTTCTGTCTTCTGTTTGCCAAATATGAACCGATGAGCTCATTTGCTTGTCCTCTTACTCCATACATGTTTAACTTTCCCAGAAGTATCCCGTGGTCCATTGTATCAAAAGCCTTACTCAGGTCGCAACATCCCAGCATTACCGCATCTCTAGCATCGAGAACATCCGCTATATATTCCAGGACCTCCGTAATTGCGGTAGTCGTGGATTTGCCCCTCAGATAGCCATGCTGACTCACATTTATGAGTCTGTGTGTCTCAAAGAACTGGATTAATCTCTTTTTGATAATGGTTTCCAAGATTTTTGACATCACGGGTAGAATGGAGATTGATCTAAAATTCGTTTTGTCGGTCGATTCTCCCTTGTGTATCGGAAGCACTTTTGCTATTTTCAGAGGATCTGGGAATACACCCCGGGCCAAACACTCATTGAAAATGTCTGTTACTGTTAAAGTAACAGACAGTAAATTTTCACCTTAAATGATTAAATCATAGTTATTTGATTATACCTGCGCCGTCTCTGCCGTCATTCCGAACGCCCCTTGTATACATAACCAATCGCGACTTAAAGTTAGCACGTCTTTACTTTACACTTACTAACTTGAAGTACGTGTTTTTAAATTTGATTATAAAATTATTCTGTTGGATATAAAAGACACCTTGTATCAAGAATAAAGCCTTTGTTTGGGTTACTATACAATTTTAATATTCTTGGACTAGAAATGAATTACCACTCAATATTCTATTGTACTATTAATAGGATAAATCCTTCTTTATTTGAAATGTGTTATAATTACATATAGTAATTTTTACATTTGCCTGGTGTACATTTTCATTTGTTTAAAAATATGCCAATATTTATAATTATATAGCAGAAGATATTTAACATATTATTGTTATATTATGCCATAGTTAAAGTACATTATTATTATTATTTATAATAATTCTTGAGAGGGCAATCAAATCTCAGAACACGCTCTTTTAATTAGTCAAAACTTTCGATTTTTATTAAAACTTATCGGAGTTACAAAAAATATTTAAAAGAACTGAAATCTAGTTTGGTTAAACTCAAAAAATTAAATTCGTTATATGGAATTTGATAAGCTGATTAAGTAAATTTGGTTTTCGAAGACGATGAAATATTAGATATAATAATTTTGTCTACAGTATTTGCTATAAAATTAAACGTTAGAGAAAACTATAATACAGCGTGTTTAAAAAAGAATATACGTATTACAAAGTATTATTTTGTCCAAACTATCGATCGCTGCGCCTCAGCTCGGCTATTGGAGAAACGAATACATAGTCTAGTTGTTTCTAGTAGTGTTTTCTGTTCTTCTTGGTAACCGTCATATGTTTAAAATGGCTACTCCGCAGTAGAAATCATTTTGTGTTCTCAAGTTTGCGAAGTGTAATTCCTCGATTACAGTGCAAAGGCGTTTCAGGTTGAGCTACCAAATTGATCCTCCGAATGGGTGGAACATTCGCAGATGGTATCAACAGTTTGTAGATACAGGATGTGTATGTAAAGGAAAGAGTCCTGGCCACCCTCGTGTTTCTAAAGAAAATGTTGCACGAATTCAAACTGCTTTCCAATATAATCCTTCAAAATCAACTCGTCGTGCCAGTAGAGAATTACAACTGCCTACAACAACAAATTGGCGTGTTTTGAGACGTCGGTTGGTTATGAAGCCGTACAAGTTACAGTTGTTACAAGTTCTGCGTCCTGATGACAAACGGAAACGTGTGGCATTTTGTAACAAGATTCATAATGCTATTGACAATAATAACACTTTCGCACAACGCATCGTGTTTAGTGATGAAGAGACTTTCGATGTTAGTAGTCTGGTAAACAAACACAATGTTCGAATTAGGGGTCTACAGAACCCACATACAGCCATTGAACATGTACGAGATTCGCGAGATCCCGATCATCTGTTTACGGCCCATTCTTCTTTGATAGAAACACGGTTAACGGTCAGCACTATCTCGCTATGTTACAAAACTGGTTGTTTACTATGCTGCACGAAGACAACTTCATTTTTCAACAAGACGGGGCACCCCCTCACTGGAGTCGCCAAGTGCGTGAATATCTGAATGAAACTCTACCGAACCGTTGGATTGGTCGTCAAGGATCGACTTAGCATATCTCAGCTGGGCTTCACGGTCACCGGATTTGACACCCTGTGATTTTTTCCTGTGGGGTTTCGTTAAAGACAATGTTTATGTACCATACTCCCACAGAACCTGGAAGAGTTGAAGAACCGGATCCGTACTACCATAACATCAGTGACGAAGGATATGCTTACCCGAGTATGGGAGGAATTTGAGTATCGATGTGATATTGTTCGTGTCGCTGATGGAGGACATATTGAGCATCTGTAATCTGAACTTGAGAGGTTCGTAAATATGTGTGTAAAGTTTCATATTCGTATGTCTTAAAATTTAATAAATATATGCATTCGAAATGCGTATATTTTTGAAACACCCTGTATTACGGGCGAAGAAGAAAAATGTAATAAATATATCCCATATTTTATACATGCAGTGCATGTATATTTAACATCGCTGCAAATTAAGTTCTGACGAGCTTAGAAGATCATATTAAAATATCTGTCAAATTTAATTATAATAAATTTCCTTTGAATGAAATGGGCCAGTTTGGAAAAAATGAAGTCGTAGAGTGGATTAAGCACTGTGAAAAACAATAGCTTAAGGAACCGATGTTGGGGATCGTTGAACCGCAGCGATTATATTGACGATGAGCAGTTCTTATACTGTATTGATATTTACCATCACTTATAATTTTCATTCTCACAACTTCACTTCTTTAAGAATGTTAAACCATAACATTATCGTACTGTGAAATTTTAATCACATTTGATCGAATATTTAACTGTTGTTTCATTAATAGGTTATTTTAAATGATCAAAATCATTTTAATAAGACAATGAGTATGATTAGAATGGACGTACTCGTATGTAGTGATGGTGACATTTAAGAGTAACTCAACGTAGTGCTAGTGGATAAATACCACCCGTGTATTTTAGTCATATATTTAGTCGCGTATAGACGAGAAAGAAAGTTATAAATGGTGGATAAGAAGAGGAAGCATGGATTGCTGAATTGAACATGGAACAATGAGCAACCTTTTTCGCGTTTTCACGATAAAGAAGGTGGCATATGAAATGCATAATTTGCATTTTTAATAATTTGTCCTTGCATGCATTTTTTATATATTTATTTAATCTGTATGTATATATATATATATATAATTAACAATTGCCCATAATTATTACAAGTACCATGTAATGGGCGACAAAATTTTTACGAGTACAGTTAATGATGTGTGAAAAAGTTATTAACAACGCTGTGAAGTATGGTATTAAAAATAGTAAAAATAGTTGATGGAGTTCCGACCTAGCTCTGGCGTTGCAATAAAACTATTTGTAATAAATTCAATTTGATTTATGATGATGTATTGAGATTTCAACACACGTGGAAAGCTAAAAGAAAAAAAGTATATTAGTAGAAATAAAACAATAATGAGGTTGTCCTTAAAATTTCAATCATTACTTTAAATAAAATAGAGTTAAGAATAAGTAATAAGCGATAGCAATAAGAAAAAGGTAAAATATAACCAACTGCTAATGTAATTAACCAAATATTTGTAAGATTAGCAGAAAGTAGGTATCGAACGATACGCGATGTAGTTGCGTGTGTGTGGACCGGGAATTGAATTGCGCGACCGCGAAATATGTGCGTCGAACACTACATGTACGGGGTTACGGTGAAATAATCACTCATGAACATGCACATGCAGTTGAGAGATGTGCTGGAAGCGAGAGTTGTTAGAGAAGATAAGTAGTTTCTAAAAGATCAAACCTTAAAAAAAACTGTGGGCCGAAAGGGAAGTGCACTGGTCGATTTGAAATGATACAATAACAATGCAGAAAAGCACGCCAGATATTAGAAATAATTAAGAGACGCGATATAATTGAAAGAATTGTGACGGTATGAAAAATAACAGTAGATTACAGAGATCGCTCTAAAATGACATATTATGCGACTGCTTAAAATGTAATAGTCCTACAATATAGTAAATAAACTAGTAAGCTATGCATTTATTATAACTATCATCTGGATAATTAGACACAATAATAAATGTGTATTCTGTGAAAGGGATTGAAAGCTTGAATTTCCAATCGTAATTAGAATTGAAATGAGTAAAGGTAATTGGAATATTTAAGAGAATATTCCACGAACTAGCCTAGGTGTAAAAATATTTTCTTTCTAAGTAATAGGATTGGAATAACAAAAAAGGGTCTTTCTTTATTTTATAAAATTTCTCCTTGAAATGTTTCTAACTCAAACATTGGTTTTTGATAATAATTTTTGTGTTTAGATCGAATCGTATTTAAATGAAATAAAATAATTTTAAAACGCGATAATAAATATTATATGTATTATAACGGAATTCATTGTATACCACTTTATTTTATGAGTAATTTAAAATGCAATCTTATCGATATAAATGCAATCGTTAAGGAAGTTTTAAATCAGAAGTTAAATTTATATTAATGCTCGTAATTTGTACAATTTTAAGTGCTATTTCGTACATTTAACGCCCTCTCATTTTAGTCCGCCGTAGTTTAATCAATACCATTGATTTCAGCTATTAAATCCTAAACTTAGACAATGCAATTTCTGCTGATAAGATTTAATTGATAGACCTTGAAAGTCATTGTCGTCGTTGTCTTGATTTCGTAATTATCTGGCCATGAATCATGAAACGGGTTTTCTTTACTTGTACAAAATCATATATACAAAGGGTAGTAGGAAAGTTTTGCAATACAGCTTTGTTTATTTAATTTTTTCAAAGTAATTTCTTCTACACTCAATACACCTCTCCATCCTCCGAAACCAATCTTTAAACCAGTTCTGCCAAGTTTCACTAGGGAGTAAAGTACACTCGTTGTCCCAAGGCCGCAGAAGGTCTTCATCACTGGAAAACCGCCTCGTTTTTAGGTTCATTTTCACATGCGGAAACACTGCAAAATCGCAGAGAGCAAGATCTGGACTGTAGGGAGGGTGCTCTAGAAGTTTCGTTCCTGTCGTGGGCAAATATTCGGTGCAGACTTTGGCGCGGTGAGCTGGAGCATTATCGTGATGGAGGAACCAGGTGTCCATTCTTGACTTTGGCCGCAGGTTCTTCATAGATCCAATGACTTTAGGCAGGTACTGTTCAGTATATCACTTAGCTGTGACTATCTTCTGTGTGTCTAAAACTATGCGTTCCAAAATTCCACTCGATTTGAAAAATACAGCTATCGTTTTCTCCTTTACAGATTTTCTGACAACTACGGGTGTATCCTCATCATCAAAGACCCAAACTTTGTTTTGAGCTTTGGTCGGCACATCGTAATAGTACAGTCAATCCCCGTCACCTGTCACGATGTTGTTCATATGCCGAGATTGTCTTTTATTAAACTTTTTTAGCATCTCTCGGCACCAAGTCACACGTCGTGTCATCTGTCATCAACTCTTCAGTCAGCCGATGCGGCGCCCAGAGAGAACAAAGTTTCTTCACGTGCAAATGATCATGCAGAATCGAACGAATTGCTGGTGCATTTAGGCCTGAAGTACCCTTTATCTGTTGGTAGGTCACTCGCTTGTCCTCACCAAGCATTTTCCTCACAGTACTAGCGTTTTCTTCCGTAACCGACGTTCGTGGCCTTCCCGGTCTCTTAGCATCCTCCACAGTTTGATTTCCCCTTTGGAATTCTCTATACCACTTGAATATCGTTGTGCGATGTGGACAAACATCACCCAGTGCAAGAGTCATTTCTTCGAAGCACTGGTCTATGTTTAAAACACGCACGAAATTATAACGCAAAACTGCCCTTATCTATCTCATTTCGTGATCACGATGACATCGCAAGCACTTTACACTCTCACTGTTAATGAATAACTGAGCCCATCGACATGGCGCGGCGGCTGCTATGCACGTATGAACATGTCTCAACATGCAGCAATAAGCAGCTTCCTACGATTCATTGTTGCGTCATGTTGCAAAACTTTCCTAGTACCCCTTGTAAGAGATGGCGTCTACTATTTCACCCTCTTTGACATTCGATTGCAAGAAGGAAAGTATTTCTGTGTCATACCGGTGTTGTCCAATTTTGAAATAGTCAGGTTTATTTCATGGAAAGAGTGAATTAAATTTTTAATCAACCGTGTTGGATTTAAATAAGCTCGTTAAAAAGTCTATCGACTTTCCGTTTAGTATCACAGATGATTGGAAAGGTTCTTTAGACCGCCATTAAACGCGTGCTTGGAGTTAAGGTCGGAAATTCTTGGTGTACGTATCAGAGAAACGCTTTCACTTCTGTTACCCTCAACAACAGCTGAAAGGTTTTTTATCCTATGTTCTGTTTGATGTGCATCCCTGGAAAACTCCTATAATTAATGCAAAATACCCGAACGAGGCGTTTATGCATATAAGGTGAGGCTAAGCATTTAACCGAACTCAACATTCAGTTCAAGTGGAAATCATTGTACCAGTGTCATCGAGGTACTGGAGTGTTGCACCTGGGAAAAGTAACCGTTCGTACAACTTTGTAATACTATTTGTTAGATTTTCTTTGTTAAAAATTTATAGTAGTAAGCAAAGCTAGAGACTGTGGTAACGAAAGGTAGTTTTAATTGATTATTTTCTTTGCTAATTAACAACAATAGTTAGCCAAGGCCAGTCTTATAATTTCCTTTTAATTCAGTTAACGTATGTCATCTGCACCACTGTCAATTTTTTTTTATTTTGTAATTTATTTAAATATCTAATTAACAGTTAATTCAGCGGAAGCTGAATTTTATTAGCTCGCATATTTGATTTTTGTAATTATTTTGTGATTGTGCCTCAGAGGCGTACTAGAGAAGTGCCCAAATTAGGGGGCATAGCTACCATTGTAATTTCATTGCAAACCGACTGTACGTGTAGCAGGGGAAAGAAATTATAGAGTTATATTATCTCAGTTCTAAGACACTTATTTTACATAATTCGTAAGTAAATTAAAAGAATTTACATATTTATATTATCGCATTTCTAAAACGTTTATTTTAGATAATTCGTATTTAAATTAATTATTTTCTTGTTTTATCATTATAATTATCGACCTAAAATAAAACCGCTTAGCGCTTATTAGTTATTACGTCTTTCTTTTCTTTTCTTTCTTCTCTTAGTGTATACGAGGTCCTTGACTTAAGTAATTTACAAACGTATTTTGCGGATTCTCCGTTTCAATATTGGTGGAAGGCTTTTAGGGTTACGATATTGTGGCGTCTATGAACAATATATTAATAGGGAATTCTTCACACTCACCGCAGTTTTCTGAGTTAGTAAGCATCCTAAGAGCAAGGGAGTGAATTGCTAAATAACAAAAATAGGGGCGTTAATTTTTAAGTCCTAATAAGTACAGGACGGGCGTTGCAATTTTATATTATTATAGTTCTTACAGTTATAGAATGTTAAACCTTTTTGGTTTATTATATGGCGTCTCGGGATTACAGCCCATTCGCCTCAATATTTGGAAATATTTATTAACTTTTAAAACCAGACATGATGAATTAGAGATAACTAAGAGTTAATACATACATACATGCATCCGGCCATAAGTAAATGGGTTAATCCTTACAGGTAAGTTTGGGATGGAAACTTCGTCGCGTTTGATTTTCAAAATCTTTATATTCATCTCAATCAGAGACTCAATAACTAAGTCCTGCACATGTTTGCTGTTATTGTACGTTAGGGTTATAATGCTTGTAGATAGTTGAACTCATTTTAAAATTAATTTATATATGAAACCATCTATTATCTTTCTATCATATGTATGGAACAGTTCAATAATAGTGTCAAATCTTATATTTGTTAAATATTCTATGCAGAATTAAAATTTTTTTGTAATATAAAACTATTTTAAGATATGTATGCGTTGTATATATATATATATATATACATAATATAAAGTAATTGTCAGGGACTTAAAAAGAAATAATATTCAAAAACAAAATGATTATTTTTAAAAATTGTATCATGCTCTTCGAAAACTTCACACGATTTCACATACTTGTTATCCTATATATGAATATTTCTAACCTTATTTGCAGTTATCTAGTTACTTATATAAAATTTTATGAAAAACACCAGCACGTGTTATCTTGAAAATCAAACTGACAATACCTTGAATTTGAATTGCACTCCTGGCTTTGCCTTTTGAATTATTCTCTACCAATGATATTGATTCCGACAAAAGAATAAATTATATTACAAAATAATTAAATTCATTTTTTAAATACATGTAAATATTAAATAAGTTTTAAAATGCTTAAATTAGTTGGTATAATCCATTCCTCCCTTTTAAATATTTTGCACATAAGTTACACTTTTCATTTTTTTATACATGTCAAAATACATTTATTTTTTAGTTTTCTCTTTTCTTGTAACTTTAAACTAGAAAATTCCTTTTAAAAATTTATGTTTATTAAGTTGTTACTAATTCACCACTTCCTACTATTAAACCTCAAATACATTAATATCATCCATGTTTTTGCCTTTAAATATACTTATATAAACAAGGCTCAAGCAACCTTTCGCTTTATATTATATTAGTTATTTACAATTTTAACCATCTTTCTTTAGACTCTTCCTTCATTCCTCGAATACAAATCTCTCATTTACATTGACAAACCCTATTTAAACAAAATTAAATGATTAATTTTTACAATTTTATTTTTTTATGCTCTTGAAAAATATTTAATACACTTATACATGTAAATTTGTGATGTTATTGACCTTTATATGAGGGTAGTTTGACAAGTAGTGAGAATGGAAAAGAAAAACGAATTTTTTAAATACAAATTCATTTTTATTTTTCAATATATTCTCCTAAAAGAGTAATACATTTATTTCAACGGTGCTCCCATGTCCTTATGCCATATCTAAAATGCGATTACGGAAGGTTTGCAAAATACTCATTTACGAAGATGATAAGCTCGTCGTTAGACGAAAATTTCTTTCCATCTAGTGCTGTTTTCAATTTTGGAAAAAGGTGGAAGTCGGAAGGGGCTAGATCCGGCGAATAAGGCGCATTCGATACTAAATGGAAATGCAACTCGTGGATTTTGGACATCGCAACTGTGCTGGTATGAGAGAGAGCGTTGTCTTGGTGAAACAGAATCTTTTTCTTTGCCATTCCTGGCCGTTTAGCACAAATCTCAACATTTAATTTTTGTAGAAGTTCTGCATAATATTGTCCGTTTATCGTGGCACCTTTCTGAAGGTAATCAATGAGCAAAATGCCCTTTGAATCCCAAAAAATTTGTGCCATCACCTTGTTTGCCGATAAAGTGGTTTTCGCTTTCTTTGGATGTGCAGAACCACGTTCTAACCATTGTTTCGACTGTTGTTTAGTTTCGGGTGTACTGTAGTGTATCCAAGTTTCATCGCAAGTAAAAAATCGCCTGCAAAAATCAACCGGATTCCGCTTATAAAGGTCCAAACACTCATTGGAAATGCGCAAACGAGTGAACTTTTGATCAGTCGCAAGCAATCGCGCCACCCATCTTGCCGAAAGCTTGGAAAGGCCCAATTCTTTCGTTAAAATGGGGTGTACGCGTTCTGTTTAAATGTTTACCGTGTCTGCTATCTCTCTCACTTTGAGCCGTCGATCTTGCGTAAAAATATTATGAATTTTTATAATCATTTCCTTAGAAGTCACGATTTTGGATGCTC
This sequence comes from Dermolepida albohirtum, assembly GCA_031893035.1. Classification (NCBI taxonomy): domain Eukaryota; kingdom Metazoa; phylum Arthropoda; class Insecta; order Coleoptera; family Scarabaeidae; genus Dermolepida; species Dermolepida albohirtum. The sequence continues at coordinate 39,093 of JAVIWB010003531.1, read as the reverse complement.
CAGAGCGCTCTTCATCAACACAGCTTGTTCTACCACGTTTAAATTCATTTACCCATCCACTTATTGTGGCGGATGATGGAGCAGATTCACCTAATGTATCCCGTAACTGATTTTTTATTTCGGTAGCTTTCATACCCTTAATTACGAAGTATTTAATCACCGCACGATACTCTGCTTTTTCTACTTTAACAAAACGACGTGTTGCTTCTTTTTCAATCAGCTGTCAAAAATAAACTAATCAACCGATTTATCTAAATATCGAAATGTAAACATATAAATAGGTAACCTAAATTACAATGGATTTGTTTTACCAATTAGAGCGCCACCTATGTGTCATTCTCACTACTTGTCAAACTATCCTCGTATACACATTATATTTTTCTTATATCTACATGATCTATTATAAGGATGTATTTATACTTTATGTAACTCTGAGTACAAATATTCTTTTAATATGCTCTCCTTACACAGTACTTAGTGTAACCAAAAATACTATCCAAACATTCCGAGCCACTAAATATAAAAGATAGTGTGTATATTGGGAAAAATTGTAACTCCGAGCAAGTACAAAGGGTACTAGGAAAGTTTTGCAATACAACTTTGTTTATTTAATTTTTTCAAAGTAATTTCCTCTATACTCAATACACCTCCCCATCTTCCGAAATCAATCTTTAAACCAGTTCTGCCAAGTTTCACTAGGGAGTAAAGCACACTCGTTGTCTCAAGCCCGCAGAAGGTCCTCATCACTGGAAAACCGCCTTCCTTTTAGCTTCATTTTCACCTACGGAAACAGTGCAAAGTCGCAGGGAGCAAGATCTGAACTGTAGGGAGAGTGCTCGAGAAGTTTCAATCCTGTCGTGGTCAAATATTCGGTGCGGGCTTTGGCGCGGTGAGCTGGAGCATTTTTGTGACGGAGGAACCCGGTGTCCATTCTTGAATTTGGCCGCAGGTTCTTCACAGTGACTGTCTTCTATGTGTTCAAACCACGCGTTCCACAATTCCACTGGATTTGAAAAATACAGCTATCATTTTCTTCTTTACAGATCTGGATTTTCTGACAACTACGGGCGTGTCCTCATCATCAAAGACCCAAACTTTGTTTTGAGCTTTGGTCGGCATAGTACAGCCATGTCTCGTCATCTGTTACGATATTGTTCACATACCGAGATTGTCTCTTATTAAACTTTTTTTAGCATCTCCCGGCACCAAGTCATACGTCGTATCATCTGCTTTTCAGTCAATCGATGCGGCACCCAGAGAGAACTTAGTTTCTTCACGTGCAAATGATCATGCAGAATCGAACGAATTGCTGGTGCATTTAGGCCTTAAGTACCTTCTACCTGTTGGTAGGTCACTCGCCTGTCCTCGCCAAACATTTTCCTCATAGTAGTAACGTTTTCCTCCGTAACTGATGTTCGTGGCCTTCTCGGCCTCTCAGCATCCTCCACAGTTAAATTTCCCGTTTGGAATTCTCTATACCACCTGAATATCGTTGTGCGATGTGGACAAAAATCACCTATACTACAGCGAATTCAATTTGGCCAGTCAAGCAGCACGATTGTTTTAAAAGATACACTCCGAGAAAGAAATTTGGGGCACTTAATTCAAAAGTTTCACATGTGAATGTGAGGTTATGACTGCAGCCTATTAGATTATACAACAAACTAACCTATAAACTCAAACAACAAGTAGATCAAAATAGACATGATATTATACTTGACCGTACTTCAGGTTAAGGAGGTGAGAAGTAAAGAGTTTCGCGTATTAGTTCACACTTTTGCCGCCGGCCAAATAAAGTTGGTCGCACTATAATTCAAGGGTCATTTCTTCGGAGTACTGATCTATGTGTAAACCAGGCACGAAATTATAACGCAAAACTACCCTTATCTCATTTCGTGACGACGATGCCATCGCAACATGCAGCAACAAGCACCTTCCTACGATTCATTGCCGCGTCATATGGCACAACTTTCCTAGTACCCTTTGTATACATCTTATATCTACATGATCTATTATAAGGATGTATTTATGCTTTATGTAACTGTGAGTACTGTGAGTACTCTTTTAATATGATAAATGATAGTGTGTATATTGGGAAAAATATGTAACTCCGAGCAAGTGTCTTAGAACAATTTAAGTGACATCTGTGAAACTTACTTCATCTAGTAGTAAAGCATCACTTAGTTTACGTTAACTTTCTGTTCATTACATATTGTATGTATTGAATTTTGTTAAAAGAAAATACAATAAACGCTATGATTATAAAAAAATCGCGAAAGGAATAATATAATATTTGTGGTAGGCAAGTTCAAAAATGGTAAAATTACAATATACAGATGGTATATGTGCAATTCGTAGCAATACACACATACAAACATATATTTCACTAAACTGTATAGTTGACACGTTAATTTCCTTTGCATAAATGTATATATGTCCTGCCTGTTTTCCCGAATATATCATGATTTAGTTCTGTAATTGAATAATTTGTTGAGCTCTTGAATCCTTGGGTTTGACACACTCTAATTTATGCTTCGATACTCCCACCGAAGTAAACTATATATTCACCCACAAACAAACACACACCTACACACACAAAGCCATACACAACAGGGAGTGAGACAGAGACAATTTTTGACAAGACATAAAGTGAACGTGTGCGATCTGGCTTCAGGTATTTCCTCTCATTTTCTCTCTTCGTCGCTTCGATTGTTTCGCAGTTGTTTTGTTTTAACCTTTTGTTTTCCCGGACGAGGGTGGTTTAAGCGGCGAAGATGACACAACAAACGGGGTCGATTTTCTCGGGGCAATACATTTTAAATTATATATATTTCAAGGTTCTTGTGTGAAAGTATTAAATTCTTACAACGGCGCGGGTAAACTTTATGAGTTCTTAGGAAATTCGTTTTCGAAATACTTTATGAAATATTGAAAAGGTGTAATACGAGGGTAGCCGTTTATATTTCGGGAATAGCAAATAAAAAAAATTTTTTGTTATCGAAAATAATTTTATTACTTTTCAAAATATTCACCTTGAAAGTCAATACACTTTTGCATTCGTTTAAACCAATCCGAAAAGCATTGCTGCCACTGTGAAGGCGGTATCTTCAAAATATGAGTTTTGAATGCCTCAATTGTCTCTTCCGGCTTAGAAAACCGTTGGCCACGAAGTTTATTCTTCACGTGTGGGAACAAAAAGAAATCACAGGGTGGTAGATGAGGCCTGTACGGCGGATGGCTCATCAATTCATGTTTTGCCCAGTCAAATATTCAATTGTTTTAACCGACCCGTGAGAACTCGCATTGTCATGGTGGGGAATGATCTGTCGTTTTCGGTTTGTTTTCCATATTTCTTCAAAAACCTTTGGCAAACAAATAGTTGTGTGCCATTCGGAATTGACCGTTCTACAGCTCTCTAAAGGCACGGTTGCAACGTGACCGGTTTTTCCGAGAAAACAGGCGACCATTTGTTTTGATCTGCATCGTGCGCGAACGACTTTTGTTGGTTTTGGTTCATCATACTTATAGATCCAAGATTCATCACCTGCGACGACTTTATAAATGTTCTTTGAAGCACTGCCATTGTATTTTCTGTGTGTTTCTTGGCACCAATCCACGCCAGCCCTTTTTTGAGGGGTTGTCAAATTATGTGGTACCCAACGTGAACATAGCTCTTAACGGCTAAATGTTCATGCAGGATCTTATGCACGTTGGTGTTACTAATACCTAGAGATGCCTAGATCTCACGGTATATCACATGACGGTCTTGCATTATCAATTCAGACACTGCATTAATGTTTTCCGACACAACAACATTTGTGGGACGACCAGCACGAAATTCATCGTCCAAAGAACGCCGTCCAAGTTTGAATTCACTATACCACCGATATACCGTAGTTTTCGATAGTGCTTCATCACCATATAAAGAATTCAGCACGTCGATGAAAAGTAATTGCACGAAAATATTTGCGAGTTAATTCCATGTTTTCGCTGACATAAAATTTTCAAGTTACTGTCAACAGTAGAAATAGCGACCGGATAATAAAACTGGCAAGGTAAATATATTGTCGAAAATGACAAATTTCACGATGCAACCATCAGATTGGAGGCAACACTATCAGTGTCGCCAGTTCCCAAAATATAAACGGCTACCCTCGTTCAGGGTAGATACAGAAAATTGGACCATTCTCAAGATTGTAGTGTAAACAGCTTACTTTATGTCCATTCTATGCCTTTCAAAATGGAGTTTAAAATATTAGTTTCTGAAAATGATAACACATTTTTCTAAAATCGATTAAGCATTAAAACGAAATAAATATAAGGATTGCCTTTTCATTAAAATTTGATTTTATTGGTAATATATAAAAGAAATATTATATGTACATATGGAAATATGAAAAATATTTTTTGTTCATTTATTATTCTGGAAAAATATATATGGAATATCACATATTTCAACACTTTAACAGTTATCATAGGAATGAAGTTGAATATGCAAAATTTTAGACAGCCGACACGCAAAATTGTATAACTTTTTATGAAGTATTACTTGGAATATACTCTATGATGGATAGCCCAATATATTCAAATAAGAATTTGTTGGACAATAAAACGTTAATACTGGAAATTCTAAGAAACACCTCGAGACATATATACATTAACAAAAACTATAAATGTATATTATGAGGACAGATTTAGATATTTAGAAATAGGACTAAATATTTTTAAAGCAATAAGTTTTTAAAATATCTAATACTAACTTCACTTTGGCGATGAAAGTTTCCATGTATACTCTGGAAATTACCTACCTCTTGACAAATTGATTAAAGTGCCATATGAATGCGATGACGATCACCGACGTCATCGGTTTTAATTTCAACTCGACTATTACAAATTAAGTTGTTTATATGTTCCCAAAGAAAACTGTCTAGCGAGTTTAAATCAGGACTACGTGCTGACTAAAATAAAAAATAGTGCCTTCACGTGCAATCCATTATATAAAACGTCATTTTAAATATTTCCGTACAAAGCGTACATTGTGTGATGCGTGGCACTATCGTACTATTAATGGAATCATATCCAGGTATTCTAGCAGGGGATTTTCCAGAAAGTTTAAATACTCCTCTGTATGCAGTCGCAGTCGGGAGTACATATGGTTCAAGAAAATGAACTAATATTCCTATCCATTTATTTATTAATACTCTATATTGTGATGATTTTTATTGGATATCGTGAGGGTTTTTTTCGATCCTGTGACAGATTTTATGGTAATTTAAAAATCAATGCCATCAATTTTAGATAATTGCTGCAACTTTGCATGTAGTGAGAATGAAGTAAATAACATACACCAGGTGTACCGAAAAGTTATTACCGGCTTCTTCAGACAAAACTACATAATTTTCAAGAAAATGGAAAAATGTATTTATTCAAAGTATTGGCCGTTTGATTCTATACATTATTTTCAAGCAATTTATGGATGCCATTTCAAAGTAACTATTTGTCTTTCGAGCAAAACTATTCATCGAGCCATTTTCTAACTTCTTAGAAATTGGCGAAGTGCTGCTCTAGCAGCGGGTGTCCCATTGATGCGAAAAGGTGATAGTCAGACGGGCCAAAGTCTGAGGAATAAGGCGGGTGCGTTATTACATTCCATGCAAGTGCTTCCAACGCTCCCTTGACAGGTTTTGCTGTATGAGACTGCGCAACATCGTGCTGTAAAATCACTTTACAGCGTCTTCGAGCCCATTTTATATCTGTTGTCGCTAGCGATCAGTATTAATTGTTGCACCAGGTTTCAACAGTTCGTAATACACCACACCACTCTGATCCCACCAAACACAGAGCATTGTTTTGCGACCAAAACGATTTGGCCTTGGAGTCGATGGGCCGGCTTCGCCAGGTGATAACCATGATTTTTTACGCTTAGAGTTTTCGAAATAAATCTATTTTTCATCACCCGCCACTATTCGATGCAGAAATGACTTCCGATCATACATTTGAAGCAACGTTTCATAGACGATTTTTCGATTTTCCATTTGCCTGTCATTCAATTGATGTGGCACTCATTTTCCCATTACTCGTAATCGGTCGCTAATCGTTTCTAAGGCCACTTTGAACATTTCTGTCAATTGGTTTTGAATTTGGGTTGGGTCTCCTGCAGTTTCGCATCTTCATACTTTTTCAGTCTACAAGAATATGCTTTGCCTTACACATCAAAATCACCACTTTTGAATATAAAAACTTGTGGAATGTAGTTTCGACAAACTACGTTCCACAAGTTTTTATGGTTGAAGCATGCTCACCGTAAATTTCTACCAACAAACGATGACTTTGAGCGGCTTTTTTCTTTTGATTAAATAAGAAAATAATGCGTTACGCAAATGCACTTTTTTAGGCACGAAACTCGACATTTTCAAAAAGGTATAAACATATGCTTGATGTCAGTAGAAGAAAGTGACATATGTGTCAAATCATGACATCGCATAATTAAGCCTAGCGGCATCTCATAGAAAAACTGGTAATGACTTTCCGATACACCTGGTAAAATATTATATACGGTACTATGAGAGAGCAACGATTTTTTGCACTAACTTGGATTTTCGACGCCATTGCATTGCTTGTATGGTATAATGATTTCAGCACACTATGTCTATGATTAAAAATGTGTCGTCAATATAAATGTTCCTCTTCGATAAAATTTCGTACTGTTCCTTGTAAACCAAGATATATATATATATATATATATATATATATATATATATATATATATACATATGTGCGAACATAAATGAGTATATAGTTATTGTCATTCGGAACTCTATAAATCAACTAGAAAATAACATTGAATGAACTCTTTATCATTGTTAAAAGAAAAGTATTTACTTCTTATCTTGAAACTCTCATAAATTAATCCAGCGAACGTCTGTATTTTTTCATCGAAGTAAAATAATTTTACATTTTTAAGTGCTTTCCTTATGCATTAGTTTATGTTTATTTAACTAACTAATTCAAAAGATAACGTTCAATTATTTGTTGAATCAAGAAATTTCTTTTTCTCAGTGTAGCTACTCCGAATCGTTATTGAGACACTAACGGTTAGGCGTTGATATGAATGGCCTTGGATAGTATTAAAAAAACAAAAGAGAAATGTACTAATTTGTGTTCTAATTACGTTCATTTTAATTACTTTTATTTCAAGTTTTTCTGAAATACTAAAGGTGATTTTCTAAAAATAACTACCTGTATTAAAGTATAAAATATACTGGCTGCTATAAATAAATAAACACCCAGTAAAGTTGATACATTATAGGTAAATTTATATATTGTATTTACAGCTTTTCTTAGTTTTAATAATGTGTAAAGATATGTCTTCTACTCAATAATATACGAATTTTTACCAATTAACTGAGCTTGAATGTGGCAGGATAATCGACATACGAGAAGCCGGATTATCCATTCATATTGTTGTTGATCTTATAAAACCTAATGTCACTATAGTTGTTCTGTGTTGGCGAAGATGACGATGAGTGAAAAATAATATGAACGATGATATTTACGGTCCGGATGTCTCAAAGATACCACCGGCCGTGAAAATCAACTTGTGGTTCTTTTGGGCGTTTCTCCTCAATAAAGGAAATTGGTGATAGATAGAGAGGTGTAATTAATCAACATACGATCTATATATCGAACAATTTGATTGTTTGGGCTAAGATCGCACCAACCATTTCTTTGTTTACCTGTAACTCCATCTATAAAATAACACGGCTAGAGTGGTGTAACGAAAGGTTGCACTGAAATGAGGACTGGAATCAAATTGTTTTCAGTGAAGAATCCAGATTTTGTCATGGGCTATAATGTTCGTACAATGGCCAGAATGCGTCCCTAAGAAAGAAGAAATTGGTAATTTTCCATGGAAATATATCCCATTTAGTTGTAATTCAAGGAATATGAAAGGCAATTCGTTACATCAATAATTGATTAATAATATCATGAACTAGTATTAATACACTGCCTGGTGGCTTAATTGGTAAAGCAGTCGTCTAGAAAACGGCAGATAGAGGTTCGAGTCCTTCTCCAGCGCAGAAATTTTTAATTGATTTCTGTGTATTTAATTAACGATGGAATAGCAGAAAATAATATAATTTTCATTAAATTTCCCATCGTGAAAAACTTAATTATATGTTTATATATAATTATTGACATCATAATAACCTGACTGCGGGTTTTAAATAAATATTAGATCTGTTCCATAATGCGATTTATGGCGTGTTAAAGGACTCGAAGCTACACTGCCTGATGGCTTAATTGGTAAAGCAGTCGTCTAGAAAACGGCAGGTAGAGGTTCGAGTGCTTCTCCAGCGCAGAAATTTTTAATTAAATTCTGTGTATTTAATTAACGATGGAATAGCAGAAAATAATATAATTTTCATTAGTATTAATACCATTTTTAACTGGTAAATCCAATTTTCAGCAGATTAATACGCGACCACATACTGTGAGGATTATTATGAAGTCTTTGGATAATGCTAATTTGATTGCTTACCCATGGCCTTTTCATTCGCCGGACTTACCACCAATAGAGCACAATAACTTCAACAACTTCAACAAAGGATTTTAGTAGCTTAGGCTAGCATATCACAGGCTACAATTGATTAGCTAATTTCAAGTACTCTTAGCGGACTAGTTGAATAGTAGGGAATCGATGCATAATTAGGGTTTATATGAATTGTTGCGATCATATATTGCTGGAATTTTTATCGTTTCTTAACACGAATAAAATATATATTTCCTGAAAATTTCATTAAAATATACGAAATATAGTACATACGTGTATTGGGTGTTTATTTATGGCGTCCAGTATATGTATACTAAATATTCAACTAATTTAATTTAATATTCGTGTACTATTTAAAAAAACATTTTCTATTAATTCTTAAATTTTTATTGACACTTTTTATGAAAGCGGAAATTCGTTTAATATAGCGTCAGAGCTCTATAATTGAAGAAGATAACTTCATAACAAAAAAATTATCTAATTAGTGACTGTAAATGTATTGAGTACTAAATCATATGTCTAGGAAGTATTAGACCGGCCAAACTCTGCAGTTAAGGGTAAATAAATTTCTGCATTGACAGTTTCTATCGACAAATAGAGAAAAGTTAAAACGATCCACGTGAAAGCTATTAAAAACGTTGAACTCTTGCTCCCGGAATATGTATCAATTAATATGGAAATAAACTCAAATATTTCGTCTTGAAATATAGGAAAATTATACTAACGACTTTAGTGCCAGATTTTCTAGTCATACCAATACTTTTAATGTAATAAAATGATAAATTAAATTTCGTGAGATCTTTTGGTCATTTCTGAACAAAAGAGACTTTTTTGTTATAAACTTTGCATTTATTTTTGCTTTTGTAGAAACGTTGTTGACCTTATTAGATATTTTTAAGATTTTTGAGTTAGAAATAGCCATCAAACTGACGTTAAATATGGTTATTCGGTTACTGTTACAATTAGTAAAACATATAGTAAAATATTATCACATTTTATTCAATATTGCGTCAATTTAGAGGACCAATTACAGTGTATTCAATCGTTCTGTAGAAAATATAAATATATTGCTGTGAAAGTTTTTAGAAACAGGTATTAGATGATGTTACCGAAGGATAAGAGTATGATTTTCGTGAAATTTGATATTTCGTAGGATGAACACCACTGTATTACTTTAAAAAAGTTAGTGTTGTGAAAAAAATATTTTGTACAATTTTGTGTCCGTTAACTTCACAATAATTTAATGAACGACTTCATCTGTTGTAGTGAAATGATACATTGGCAGGTTTTTTGTTTTGCAGGTAAATTTTGATATATCTTACCATTACTATAGTGAAGAGATTGTACAATATTAATATTTTAGTTAAGATATGTTTCGTTCTCTATTCAACATTTTCCACTTAAGCATGTGTGTGTAATACCCTCGGTACTGTGTTATCCTTATATCTAATATTCCAGATATTGTTATCTCTTTGTTTTGCTCCCACGTATATATCGTCCACCTGTTTTATGTAACTTATAATTGGCTATTTTTTGAAAAGTTCTTTTTAAATCCTATTGTTGCTTATGTCTAATTACTCTCTTAATGCATTCTTATTTATAGTTTTCTATAAATGTTTATGTTGTTTACATCTGTTATTACCATGTCGTCCCTTCTCGTATTGTTTTACATTGTTTTTTTTAATTTATCGTTAAGCTACGTGTGCATTCTTCCATATCGTTTGAATCCTCTTATATTAGGGCACAATCGTATAGTATTTTTCTAGCTATTGTTTCGCTTTGGAGTTGTTTAAAGTTTATTTTTAATTCTCGTTTGTTTAATTATCTTTTTCTTGAGTTTATTATGATTATTATGTGATTCTCCTTGTTTGTTTTGAGATGTTTATGAATATTCCTCTATTTGGTTTCATGGTGCGTGTTTTACTTAATTTTGCGTATAGGCGCGCGTGTCTGATTTTTTAATTTCGCGAGATTTTCCAAGTTTAGACATTTTTCAAGCTTTTACCTAATTTGGTATGTTGATTTATCAGAGTAATTCTGGATTAGTAACGTCTTTATACATTGAAATTAAATAGTACGTTTAATTATTCGTTTAATTACTATCCATAGCGTTAACTGGATTCAAGGCGCTTCATAAAGTCTTTCTACTCTTCGAATGGGAGGTATGTTCTTCATCCATCTCCATCTGGAACACATTATACGAGTTTCGTAATTTTTTTCTTGTTGTTGTCGTTTAGGTGTGTTTAGTACTAATCGAGTAGGAATTTTAAGTATTGATCTGTTCGTATCACTAATTAACTGATGTTTGGTTTCTTCCTTCTTTGTCAAATTGTAATATCCGCATTTTATGTATCTTTTTGTTGTAATTAATAATTAATTTTTCTGTGTATACAAGAAATATTTTTTATCTTATTTTTTATTTCAAACAACATATTCTTTTAATTTAAATATATAAATTTTATGAAATTAAGTAAACTAAACTTGATTTTATATTTCCTAAATTTGTAAATTTCCTTTTGTAAACGAAACTTGGCCCATTTTCGGGAAAACTGCATAATGTGTTTTATTTTTTGTTGAGAAATGCACTATAAAAAGTACTAGATTTTTAAACCTGCGCCTTTGACGTGTTAATTTTCATAGTTGCTAGAATTAGATATTTTCATTATTCCATCAACTTAACGTTCATTTATACAATATCTCATTATTACTAATTAAAACAATATTACGTTATCTACTTCTGTGTTTTACTTCTGTCGTTTGTTATTATATTGTTTATATTTTTCATACATTTGATTTCCAAAATGGGGTACGAGATTCCTTGTTCCTCAACTCGAGGCACAAATATATAGGGTACTGTTTAATTTATTTAACAAGATGGCGCGCTTATATATTATATATTACTATATCAAGGTATATTTGTTTCGCTACTCATATAATCTGCTATGATGTTTACATATATGCACCATGCACCATATTATACTACTGACTTACTGAAAATACCGGACACTGGTACTTAAGTAAATGGGGGAAGTTTTCAGGACTTATTTAAACCCTGGCAAAGATATTTAAATATCTTTGCCAGGGTTAAAAGTACTATGGGATGTTTTCAGAACTATTGTTTGTTTTAAAACCATCGAGTGGTGAGAGGTGCGTGAGAACTCTCATATGTTTGAATACCTTTGTCAAGATTAAAAGTGGTTGGTAGAGTATTCAATATTCTCATATACTAAAATGCATTTGACTAGGTTAAACATAGAATCAGGAGTTTTCAGAACTCTCGTCATACATTTTAATAACTTCGTCAAGATGTAGTAGGGTGTATATGTAAATATTTCCCAAAGTTAGGTAAGGGAAGAGGATACGTACGAGACTTCTATATATTTATACACTTTTCGATGCTATAGAAAGATTAAGAGCAAAATTCAGAGATTTATGTTTGGATGTAATACGAAGTTATAAATCCTTAAATTTTCCAGACGAAGAAAAACGCATTGGAGAGCTAATGAAATTGTATGAAATGGGTGAAAAATTATGCGATCCGTGTTTAATTGGAAGAATCTGTACAGCACAATCGTGTGTATTATTAAAAAAAGATAAGTGCGTGAGATCTCTCATATTTCAATTACTCGCATGTATAGAATATATATTGCAAAAGCTTGCTGTTTTTGAAGAATATTAACTTCTTTTAACATATTCATGATATAAATTTTCAGTGGACAGGATTTAGACCAATAACGCTTAACATTATTTAAGATCCTTTCTAAGTTTTAGAAGTATTTAAAATGTATATACATGGTATATGCAGATAGCTACTTATCGACATTGTACACGAACAGTACCACAGTCTGCATAACTGAATGAAAGGAGAGCTTGTCAAGTAAATTCTAGAGAATATGCGATAACATTGTTCGATAGACCAACGAATATGAATGATTGACCAAAAATTCTTTTAGAAGATCCATGTTAGAATGTCGGAGAAGAGGAAATCTAGAGAAATCTAGAACATGTTGATACTCTTGGTTATGTAAAAAATTATTTACCAAATAGAAACTTAATGATTTAACTATGTTTCATCATGACTCGCGGTGCACTAACTTAACCACAAATTAGTTCAGTCGTTTCTGATCTTTTCCAATTCCTTCAAAATTCAGAGTTTGGAATTGTTGCAAAAACCTAAATATTTCTCAGAAATTGTTAGCTGCAATCATACTTTGAATAGTGGATACAATTTATCATATAAATGTTTAATTTATTATACGGGAAAACGAAGTTTTCCATTGAAAATTTCAAAAAATTGGAAATATTTGTTATCGCACATTTTCAACATAGATGGTCTCGTGTGCCTTAACGACTGACAATACAAAATTTATGTATTAGGATTATCGACGCAAATTCATCATATAATCGTCCTGCCTAACGATTATCCGTGAATTTCTGACCATCGTATATTTTCAAAAACCCTATGCATGAATTGAAATTGTAGACAAACAGAACCAACAATTCTAGTTCTTGTGATTTTAAGACATAGAGTGAAGTGTTGTTTTACTTCTTTTATCGATAATGTTCTGAATTTTATCTCTCTGATTAGCAGTCTTCTATACCAAGTACATAATTTAGAAAAAAATATACATTTCTGAAGAAAAAATAATTGCAAATTCTTAATAGACTTTTGAATATAGGAAAATATTTCTTCTAGAAAAGGCCAATAAATTTTAAAGCAAGTAATGTTCTAATTTTATTTCAACCTTATACTATGTATGTATATTTTAAAGGTTGACAACAGTAGACTTATAACACATGATTTTTGAAAATTTTACGGAATTCCGTATTATTCATTTCAACACGAAACACCTAGGGACATTAAAATTCAATGTTCCGTGTATATACTGAAATAATATAACACAATCAATAGCAGTTAGGTAAAAGAAATAAAGAATTTACATCCGTCCACTTCGCACCTGCTCCTTTCAGCCTATATTTCCACAAAAGAACTACAAAAACATCAAGTTTTTTAACGTTTTAATAAATACTGACGCACAACACGTGCGACAATAATCGTAAAAAGAGGCATAATAGATATGACTGACATCAACTTGCTAAAATACTTTCATTAATATTTAATCTCACAAGCTTGTACATACATATGTACATATCTATACACATGTGTAGATATACGTATCTCTCTCCCCTTACCTCCTCTTCTCCATCTATTACCCTCGATTCTCACCCCGTTTCCATCGTATCTCTCCACTCCCCACGTTTATATGGACCTGCATGTACTAAATAATAACAAACTAACTTTTTTCGACGAATGTACCAGTCCCATGGCGCAAACTCCACGTATATTGACTATGGGATAGCGCGCGCTGCTATTGTAGCGATTTCGGCGGATGTCCGCTAGGGGTCGCTGACGGGCAAGCGCTTTTCAAACGACGCGTCGAATGTTACGAACATCATCCAACTACACATGCTCGTTTGATGGAAGACTTGACGTGCGTGTCTAGATTCTATTGGTAGAACTGGGTTGCTTATTTTTGTAAATTTTTAATGTAATTAAAATGATTGTTATGCGGAAAAATAATTATTTAGAGTTCAAGAAGTAATGTCGATTCTTAAACTTAAAATTATATTTTTTTTTAAAATCAATTCAAAAATGCTTTTTGTCTTGATTAGCAGAGTTAAACACATTTGTAATTTTATTTACCGTTTGTATTGTAATTATTAATAATTTCTGAAGTAAACGGGCATATATATGCATACATATATATATATACTGGAATATTGACTTTTATTTGGAAATAATATTTTGGACAACTAAGTAATTTCTGTAGCAGACAAAATTTCATTTATAAGAAGAAATCGTCTACAATATATATATATATATATATATATATATATATATATATATATATATATATATAGTATATATATATATATATATATATATATATATATATATATATATATATATAGTGTAGACGATTTTTAAAATAAATTTCTTAATCTACTTAACTTCACACAGTTCTTATAAACGATATCGATAGAATAAAAGCAGCTAAAATCTTTCATGTATTTAGAAGTACTATGTATGTATGCATGCATGCATGTATGTATGTATGTATGTATGTATGTGTGTATGTATGTGTGTATGTATGTGTGTATGTATGTGTGTATGTATGTGTGTATGTGTGTGTGTATGTGTGTGTGTATGTGTGTGTGTATGTGTGTGTGTATGTGTGTGTGTATGTGTGTGTGTATGTGTGTGTGTATGTGTGTGTGTATGTGTGTATGTGTGTATGTGTGTATGTATGTATGTAACATATTCTATCAATGGCAGCTACATTTTACGATTTAAGTCGTGGAAATCTGAGGTGGCTTACATACGCTTTAATGATCAGAAATAATCTAAACAACTATTCGTGTGGAAAGTCTTTATAGACTGGTAAAGTTTGGTTTAACCTGTTCCTAGAGGGACATAGATATACTTTATCCATTAAACAATCTACGGAAGAATCGTTTGCAAGAGCAAAGGCAAGGTTAACAATAACACTAATATAATAATAGTGTTATTTCTAAAGTAGATAGTGTGTCAACGAAAGATAGATTTTACCAGATTAAGGCAAATTTATGACGATAGTGGATTTACACATTCGTTAAATATTAACAAGGATTATTTTATTTATGCAAGTATTTCATCATTAGAGTCGAACGGTCGTCCTCTGCATATAAAAACATTTATTCTTCACAACAAATACGGACAGAAGAAACTGTTGAAACATTCCCGATGCTGCAAATATTTAATAGATCTTATTCATGTTGTATAATTGCACACTAAAAACGCTACTTAAAAGGTTAAGTGTTTATTTACACTTATTACCTGCTAAATCCCTTGTAGTTCTTTGAAGCACGAGTTGTTGACTGAACGCTTTTAATGGCAACTCTGTTTATTATGCACATCAAAATTTATTCTATTCTTCAATCTTCATCAGGGTGAACTAATAATAATAATGTCTACTTATAGCATGATAAAAATGACTAGTTACGAAGTCGTATGTAAAAATAATCAGTTTCAAAAACGTTTTAAGGACGTTATTTATAGAAGTAAACATGAATAACAAAATGCAAGGAGCCACAGGGATCGATCGAAATTTTTTGTCTAATAAAGATAAAATTATGTTGAAGAAGAATAAACCAAAGTTGAATAAAGTAAATTTGTAAATATGGAACTGAGATCGTCGACATCTCTAATTGAAATTAAGTGAATCTGTAATAAAAAATATAGTACAAAGTTAAATAAGTTGTAATAAAATTGTAAATCGAATTAAATTAGAGACCGTGACTAAATCTTAAAGTTAATCAAAAATAAATTCATAACGTAGTTTTTAATCTTGAACATGTATTTCGACAATTAAGTTGTCATCAGCAGTAAAATAAATTAATAACACTCAGAGCATTCAAACATACTTTATACAAGTAAAGCACATTATTATAACACCAGCGTATTAATTCATTGTGATAACAATATCATTTCTCAATCAATTCTATTCCTAAATTAACACTTCATTAAAACTTTTATACAATTTGTTTATTAAACGCGTGACAAAAATTCAGACGATTATTTCGTGGGCTACTTTAAGATTTCTTTGTCATTGAATGATTTTTGGAAAGATGCTTTGCTTCGAAAATATAAGACGATAAAGGTTTGGTTATTTTAAAAATTATTAATACACTGTAAGGAAAACTATAATATACCAAAGTACCCACTTCGGTCGAATCAAAGAAATGCCCAGAAATTCACTTTTATATTTTTAACAACATTCCAATTAGAAAAAAGGAATCTCTTATATGGCCTGCTCAATTCTCGGACTAAAATCCCTTGGATTTTTTCCTATTGAGCCATTTGAGTGCATTAGCATACACTACTCTAATGGAAAATGAAGAAGATTCGAGAAATCAGATAATCGATAGTTGTAATGCAATAAGAATCAATCCTGATGTTTTTGAAAGTTTGGCAGTCAATGGGAAGAAGATTGGATGCTTGCATCCCAGCTGATGGCAGTCATTTTTAGCAGTTTTGTAGACTAGAAATCTTTGCATGCAATAGTAAGTAATAAAGTATTGCTTTCTTTTCGAAAACTTTTACGGCCATTTTTCTTTGAAACGAATCGTCTGCGAAAGTTATCGGAGGACACAAAAATTTTAAAACAGCCCAAGGATTAACTTCCAGAATTTTTGCCGCATATTTAACGAATATACCTGTATATTTTTCTTCACAGAATAAATTGACAATACGGCGCATACGGAAAGAATCAGTAACATCATCAACGACTTTCCACATAAATCTTGTTCTAGTTTATGTTAATGATGTCTTAAAAATTGTACGCATTGCCTTTCTGATAGAGAATGGGAATCAGTATTACACTTTGCGTAGACGTAATCAATTTTAAAAGATATTTAAAAATAGAAAGGGTACTAGGAAAGTTTTGCAATATGTCGCAACAATGAATTGTAGGAAGCTGCTTGTTGCTGCATGTTGAGACATGTTCATACTGCATAGTAGCCGCCGCGCCATATCGATGGGCTCAGTTATTCATTAGCAGTGAGAATGTAAACTGCTTGCGATGGCATTGTGGTCACGAAATGAGATAAGGGCAGTTTTGCATTATAATTTCGTGCGTGGTTTAAACATTGACCAGTACTTCGAAGAAATGACTCTTGCACTAGGTGATGTTTGTCCACATCGCACAACGACATTCAGGTGGTATAGAGAATTCCAAAGGGGAAATTTAACTGTGGAGAATGCTGAGAAGCCGGGAAGGCGGCGAACGTCAGTTATGGAGGAAAACATTACTACTGTGAGGAAAATGCTTGGCGAGGACAGGCGAGTGACCTACCAACAGATGGACGATACTTCAGGCCTAATTGCACCAGAAATTCGTTCGATTCTGCATGATCATTTGCGCATGAAGAAACTTTGTTTTCTTGGGTGCCGCATCGACTGACTGAAGAGCAAATGACACGACGTGTGACTTGGTGCCGGGAGATGCTATAAAAGTTTAATAAAGGACAATCTCGGTATGTGAACAACATTGTGAGAGGTTGCGAGACTTGGCTGTCCTATGACGATGTGCCGACCAAAGCTCAAAACAAAGTTTGAGTCTTTGATGATTAGGACACACCCGTAGTTGTCAGAAAATCCCGATCTGTAAAGAAGAAAATGATAGCTGTATTTTTCAAATCGAGTGGAATCGTGGAACGCGTCGTTTTGGACACACAGATGACAGTCACAGCTAAGTGGTATACTGAACAGTGCCTGCCTAAAGTCATTGGATTAATGAAGAACCTGCGGCCAAAGTCAAGAATGGACACCTGGTTCCTCCATCACGATAATGCTCCAGCTCACCGCGCCAAAGCCTGCACCGAATATTTGACCACGACAGGATTGAAACTTCTCGAGCACCCCCCTACAGTCCAGATCTTGCTCCCTGCGACTTTGCATTGTTCCCGCATGTGAAAATGAAGCTAAAAGGGAGGCGGTTTTTCAGTGATGAGGACCTTCTGCGGGCTTGGGACAACGTGTGTGCTTTACTTTCTAGTGAAACTTGGTAGAACTAGGTTAAAGATTGGTTTCGGAGGATGGGGAGGTGTGTTGAGTGTAGAGAAAATTACTTTGAAAAAGTTAAATAAGCAAAGCTATATTGCAAAACTTTCCTAGTACTCTTTGTACTGTTGTTATTTCAGTAGATATCTGGGGATAAATATTGTATAAAAAGGAGACCAAAGTAGCACAGTGTTGTTAGCAACACTATAAGATAAGGTTTTGAATACAGGCGAATAATTAAAAATTATGTCAATACATAAAGAAAGCCTAAAGTATTACATGCAATGTAGATGTAACACAAATGTTGTTAATATGAGGTGCTAAGCTTAAATAAGTATCAAACAAAAGTTCTTTTGCACTATATACTTTTTGAGAGTGGAATAATGAATGAAATAACAATTTTTTTTGTGGCACTAACAACATTCGATGATATTTACTTTTAAGTTTTTAGTTATAATCGTTGTGATAGAAAGACTTTCTGTAGATGTAGCAAATCGTCCTATGTTCTAACGGATATATATATTCTTAAGTTACCCGTATATTAAAATATTAGACAAGGACATCAATTGATAAACAGCGCAAATTAGAGGAGTTCTAACTGCGAGGATTGCATTGTATTACCATTGTTGATAAGGTTCCAATTATGTATCAATGGAATTGCAATATTTTATTCTTCGATTTTGTTATATGAAATCTGCGATATTTGAAAAACCATTTAAATTTCATTTATTCGATGTAATTTTTATATGAGAAATACGTCGTCATGTTAAGATTAAACAAATTTAAATTTCTTTAATTTAGGTTTTCTTTGGGAACGTTTTATAATGTTGCAAATTTTTACCTCAGTACTAATTGGGCCGTAGCCTTTTACAAAGCCGGAACTAATTTTACGCTAAATTACACGAAAAGAAGTAAGATTCACCCTAACGTATCCGCGAGGAGTTCAAAAGATTCAAACAATTGGAACTACAAACTAGGCTTAATTAGTTTAGTTTAATTAAAAATAAATGCACCTGTAAATGTTAACAAGTGCATAAAGTTTAGATAAGTGGTTAAATTATTATGTACATAGGAAGTTGTTTGCTAGAGAAACTTTCTTCCTAAGTTTTCCTTTTCTTTTATTAAGAATGTATCTTATAACAATTTTTTTGTGTTTTGATTTCATATTCGCATATAATATTTAAATATAATAATAATTTTCGACATCGATTTTAATTATTTTTTTATTTTAATATTATTACGTGTTTACAAGGAATCGTTGGCGACAATAGAATAAAGTGTCCAAAAACAGAAAACAATTTTTCATAATTTATTAATCATTAATTATGTACAACTCAATTAATAATGTCAAAACACTAATTATTTACTCTGCTAGTATCGTTATTCACAGATCACTGCTACTTTAATTAGTAATGACATGTGAAGAACAATATTAGTGACTCAAACGTACGATCCCTGCTATCTACAAATATATAGGCCTATCGAATCAGAAATTTTTTTTTCTAGAATGAATACACTTTCGAAGCTTTTCTTTCTCAAGTTTTCTCGTATAAAACCAAACAGCGCATACAGTGCTCGCTAAAAGCTTCGCGAGAATGTTATTTTTTAAAAATAAGAGTAAAGTTGGATATGAACACATAATAATGAATTCAATAAATTAATAATGAAGAAGCTTTGTATTTGTATTAATTAGTACGTTTTAATTTGTTTCTTGTTGTATTACATCCAAAGCGCAACCTATGCTTATCAACGAATAGACTGCTGAAATTTAAATGTACAACGATCACACATGCGACAAAATACAATGCCAGTGTGCCAATTGTGGACTTCAGGATGGGCAGAGAGGCGAGATGAACAAGGCAACTCTAACGCGATCTGTCGGACATTGACATTGCACTCCGTTCTTGTTTAGTTTACTTTAGGTTATGGTTTCGTGTGGGTGTGTGGTTATTAGACGTATCAATGAAAATGCATGTTGTGGTAATCGTATGTAACTGCTCAGAGAGTTTCAATAATGTTACACTGCTGAAAATCTAAAAATAATAAAAATTTCACTCACTACCTTCGTAAAAAAAATAAAATTGAAATTCGAGATGCTGTTAAACCAATGCTAGATCTAATTTTAGTACAGGTTACTCTAAGTCAATGGAATTTACGTGAACGTTCAATCCTGATATTTATGAAAAGAATTACTGGATCTGCGGAAGCAATATTACCAATCGATTATTTTATTTTCCTTGTTTTTTATTTTGATGCAGTGCTGCAGAAAATAATTGGAAAAACTGTGGGATAGTGGAATTTAGTTATCTAGCGCAAAAAATTAAAAAACAAGGGACTTGGTTACACAAAAATGCGCAATTGTATATAAAATTTCTGGGAAAATTGGATGTTCGATAATAATTGGACAATACTTACAGACGCAATGTTCGACTGTATAACAAAAAAGTCAAACAAAATAGATATGCGCTTCTAAAATAATTGATTCTGTAAAACTTTTTAAGGCCTTTGAATTAGCACTTCGTTTTATCGATGGAAAATATGATCCCTATCAGATACTTGGCAGCAATTAGTATACGTTTATTTATTTCAATGCTAGTTTGACTTTCAGCTACTAGGCGACGGTTTAACTAAGATCTGAGTGAACAGTCATGTATTTCAACTACCAACTTCAGTTCCGTGTACTCAGTATTTTTACGCGTGGACAATGCTAAATCGAACATTAGGATGGATGTTATTCAAGTATAGTAAGAATTCTTGGAAATTCTCGGTTTCATAGGTGTTCAGAACAGTGTTTAAGTTCTGCATACATATTCAAATAATAAGGTGAAGTACTCTTAGTATGGTATATCTAGTATGTATTAATAAAATAGATTCAGTGTGTTCCAGAGTTGTTTTATTTAACATACAAGAGAAACATATTCTTCCTTCAATTAAAAGGAAGAAATAAAGTCCCATCAAACCTGGTGGAACAATCATTGAACTTTCGAACCGAATAAATATTCATACATCGAGCTTGATAAAACAAAATTCCGTCAAATCAGGTGGAACAAACAGTGGGTATCCATAGAACGACTGACTTCCTAGGACACACCGTGCCTCCTCAGCTTCAGGTAGTAGGAAAACTCTAGTCTTCAGATCACAACTCGCTGCTTCAGATAATATACAAGCGTAATAGCGAGTCGCTTCTCAAGCAGCAACATAAACAAAGCATTCCGAAAAAAAAACAGAACTACAAAAGAATAAGAAACAATAAAAAGAAAACTGTTGACCACTTTCTTCTTAGCCAAATGCGGCCGTTTTTGCTTGATTTCTTCGCTCAAACGTTGCAATAAGTTCGCATAATACTCGCCGTTGATAGTTTTTCCTTTTTCAAGATAGTCAATGAAAATTATTCTACGCGCATCCCAAAAAAACTGATGCAATGACCTTGCCTGCAGATGAAACGGTCTTCGCCTCCTTTGGAGCAGGTTTTCCATTTTGAGTCCATTGTTTTGATTGTTCTTTTGTCTCGAGTGTGAAGTGATGAACCCATGTTTCATCTATAGTTATGAAACGGCGCAAAAATTCTGTTTTATTGCTGTGAAACTTCGTTAAACACTCAATTGAAACATCTTCACAACACTGTTTTTGCTCGAGTGTAAGCAAACGCGGCACCCATCTTGCACACAGTTTTCTCATGTCCAAATTTTCAGATAATATGCGATGTTCCGTACTTTTTGAAATGCCTACTATGCCTGCTAGCTCGTGCTCTTTCAGTCGACGATCATCCAGTACCGCTTTGTGGATTTTCTTCACCATTTCTGGAGCCGTCACCTCATTTGGTCGACCACTGTGATGCTTGTCTTGGCAGCTCGTACGGCCTCGTTTAAACTCTACTACCCAATATTTTACTATTGTAAAGGAGCAGACTCAGCCAGGGTAGAATCCAGTTCAGCTTTCATATCGGTTGGGCTGAGGCCTTTCAAATGAAAGTATTGTATCACGTAACGATAACCAATTTTCTCCATTTTTACAAATTCACTGTAAACGTTCACCGTTGATGGCTGCCAAACAAATACTAAACAACATGGTGTCTTCAAATTTGAAACATATATCTTATAGATTGGGTATTTTCTAATACGGTGATATTTTTCAAACAACTACCGTCAGCTTTAGGTCAGTCCGGGTACTTATGGGGTTACCCTCCTAGATTGGGCAAAATGGAAAGAATAAATGTTGTGGATTTTAGAATTTTTGCGTAGTTCTTTTGAAACATTGTATACTCATGCATTCCATATATTTGTTTCTTGTTTCTTATAGAACGAACTAACGAAAAACCATCTTTGTGGGTTAGCGGTGCGTTGGTACCCGTTGGAAAACCTGACCAAAATTTTTATACAATCTTTTCAGTTGAGTACAATCAGTAAGTCTGATGGGAGTCAGTGCCTGCATACTGGTCGTTTTCCTTACCGGTAATTAGGAAGTTCGTTTTTTGCATCCATTTACATAATATAAAACAATCGAATTAAGAATTTTAATAGGAACTTGAAATTTATTTCATTATTAATTTAATTCTCCTATATGTAAAGATACTATCACACAGTAATTTTAACAAATATTATGTATTCGACTTAAGAAAAAATTAAAAAGCTCATAAAAAGAATAATAGATGACTTTTGGTTATATTAAATTTTTCCTTACTACAGTAATTCTTTTATATTTAAAGAATATAGAATAACATAAAATAATAAATCTTAAACAAAATTGGCAGAAATAAGTAGGACCATTAATACTTATTAAATGACGAGATTTTTATGTAACCTAAGGAAGGCATAAACAAAGACAGAAAAATAAGAAAAAATACTTAATAATAATCTGTCTTTTCTGTAATAACAGTATTATTTTGGAAATATCTCAGAATAATAGGTAATAGGTAATAATTTCAGGTTATCGTAACTGTTTTTTTTTTTCAACTTAGAGTAAAGATTGGTAACCACTGGGTGCTAAATCCGAAGTTTAAGATGGGTGTTATTGGAGTTTTTGAGTTTTATGCATCTAGCAATCGTTGTACAGCGGTATGTTTTTTCATTAAAGTGTAAGGCATTTTCGAACTGGATGGTAGTTTTTAGATTTTAGTGATTTCTTCATAAAGTAACCGGTAATTGTAGTGCCCTTCTTCATTTACTTAACCAACAGGGTTCCCTCTTGCCAATTGCAATTTTCGTGTTGAAAACTGCCTTTTTTGATGTGAGGATACTTTATGCATCAGCTGCTCTTATTTCGCTGGAAGGTCCCAGCGTTAAGCCCAGGCTATAATTTGTGAGGAAAAGTTTTGTTTTAAAGCATTGAAGTTTTTCTGTCAAATTTCTTGTTTGACATGTGTGCGAAGAGTGCGGGAATTCGCACTTTATCCATGCTTGGACTGTAAGTATATAAAGCGATGATGTAAAATCTTTAAAATAACCGAAATTTTAAGTAAATGATCCATCAATACGAAATCTTCAATTTACCATTTTCCGTATTCTTGTCTGGGAGGTCAACAATTTTGGATAATCTTTAACGGATTCCCGATATCAACGAAGTTGTTTCAATCAGAATTTTACTCAATAATGTGATGACGTATTCTTCATTCAAAAAATTTATACTGCTTCTATATTCAAGCTATATATATTACTAATATCACTTTTCAAAATGATACTAAAACTACTCTTTCAATTCAATATTTGTTGGCCAGAATATCTATCGGAGGTGACACTACTTGACATGTAGAAGTTATTGCCATTCATCATTATTTGAATGGCTACGCAGCTTAGATAAAAATTTTTCTTTGTAATATTGTTTATAATTCTTTACAGAGAATGTACATTTTTACAACTTTCTCATATGCGTTTAATAATAATTTGTCCACAACTTTCGAATAGATAAACCGATATGAGATCATGATATATCAATTATTACATTAATAAGCACTTAGTAAAGCGGCAAAATTTTAAGAACAAAGTCTTTTAAGGGTAGGGTATTTTTCAGACTAATATACTTTTAATATATTATTGGGTTGGCAACTAAGTACTTTCGGTTTTTACTGATAGAGAGCGTTGCTTTATTTTTTGTATAACGTATGTTAGTGCTGTACTTTACCGTGTGTCGCGTGATACTAGTCACATTGACGTAACTTCGGAAGCAAGTAGTGCGTGATTTTTATTAAAGCTATTAGTTGTGGGTTAATTTTAAATGGAGTGCAGAAACGAACATTTTCGACATATTTTACTATTTTATTTCCGTAAAGGAAAGAAAGCTGCTGCGGCTAATTGCTTAACAGAGCGCACGTGTCAGAAGTGGTGTAAAAAATTCCGTTCTGGAGATTTTTCCCTCAAAGATGAGCAACGTTTTGGTCGGCCTACTGAAGTTGATAATGACCAAATCAAAGTCATAATTGAAGAGGATCGTCATATAACTTTTCGAGAGGTTGCGGAGAGGCTGCAGGTATCGCACACAACAATTGAAACACATTTAAAATGTCTTGGGCTAGTTAAGAAGCTTGATATTTGGGTACCTCACGAATTGAAAGAAATTCATTTAACACAAAGAATCAACTTTTGCGATATGCACCTTAGACGAAATGAAACCGACCCTTTCTTAAAAAGAATCATCACTGGTGATGAAAAATGGGTCCTGTACAGTAACATAGTTAGAAAACGATCATGGAGCAAACACGATAAATCAGCTCAAACCACATCGAAAGCTGAATTGCATCCAAAAAATATCATGCTGTCAGTTTGGTGGGATTACAAAGGTGTTGTGTTTTTTGAGCTGCTTCCAAGGAACCAAACGATCAATTCTGATGTTGATTGTCAACAATGAATAAAACTGGATGAAACAATCAAAGAAAAACGGCCAGAATTGTCAAATCGGAAAGGTGCAGTTTTCCACCAAGATAATGCAAGGCCTCGCACATCTTTGGCAACTCGTGGGAAACTATTAGAGCTTGGCTGGGAAGTGATGCCACATCCCCCATACAGCCCTGATCTAGCACCATCTGATTACCATTTATTTCGACGTTTTCAGAATTCTTTGAATGGTAAAACTTTCACAAATGACGATGACCTTCACTCGCACCTGGTTCAGTTGTTGTCTGTTGAAAATTTTTGATTTACAAGGAGTTTTTTAAGTTTGGAAAAAGGTGGTAATCCACCTATTCTAAATCGGGCAAGTAATGCGGATGCGGCAACAAACCGAAGCCTAATTCGCAAATTTTGCCATAGCAAGAACGCTTCTGTGAAGCCACGAATTGTTTTGGTGGAAAATGGGTTTCTTCTTGATTAAACACTATTCATTAACTTTGTGCTTTAATTTGTTTAAACAACTCACATAATGTACGGTTATGATAGTTTGGCCTTTTGGAAAATAATCAACAAGAAGAAACAGCCATTGTATTTTATAGGGGTAGGAGAAGTATCATTATTTGATTGTCGTTTTTGTTTCGGGCATATGTTGAACCCAGGTTTCAAATGTGTGTCCATTTATCAACAGTTTAAAATAAAGGATAAGAGTTCTTCAGACCATCCTAGATCTCATTATGAACAGTTATTACTGATAAGCTTTTCAAGAAAACCTACTTAATGAAAGCCCGAATTTCGACACTAACCATCCTGTTAAAAATTCCGAGATGCTCTCAATTAAAGAGTTGTCACAACGAAACTAATAATTTAATAAGCGGTCTGAAGTTTCACAGTCAACGTTGTCAACTTGCGAGTGCACCATAAAAATAGCCAGAAACTGTTCCATTTATCATTCCACGGACTTTTCAATCCATCTTCGTAAGTACATTTTGGTATATTGTATTATACACGTTTGTTTCCTTGAGCATTTTATGTTTTCAATACATTCACATATTGCTTGAAAGAGTTAATGAATTTGTTGTATTTAAGCAAATTATATTTTAAATATTCTTCAAAATAATTCGCGCTAAACTATACATGTTCATATTTTTGGTAAGGCTCTAGAATTTCATTAAAAGAAATCTCAAACATGCGTTGTGCCTTTAAAAAACCTATTTATATATTCGTTGAAGGGAAGATTTGGACTTTAGTGTGAATGAATGGCTAGTTGGTCTTTGGATTCCTGCAAAAAGATATTGTTTTTGAGGTTATATGTGATGTTGTGTTGTTATGGTGTAACAAAATTTTTCACAAACTGAGCAACCACTACACAATTTTTGAAAGTCATAAGGAAGAAAAATTTCTGTATGCTAGTTGACATTTACAGTTTTATGATTTTCAAGGAAAATTACTGCAATTGAACATTTATGTCTGAAAAAAACAGCAATCGTTTTTTTTGTTAGCGCTTTTACCGCGAGTAACTTGTCATTTTCAACAATCTAAACAGTTTATTGCTGTTGTGCCTCGAATTCATAATTGTACATCCAGTATTCATCACTCACAATCATATTAAATAGCTTCTTTGAAGATCTTTCATCGAACTTTTCTAGCAAACTTACACCAATCTACCAGTATTTTTCTTCTTTAGTTAAAAGATATTAAATTGTTTTAAATGAAATTCTAGCAAGTAATAACGAACTTGTGGAAATCACTAATTTTCCAGCTTCCTTACTCGCATAAATACATATTGCATATGATCCAACGAATAATTATTCTTGGCTCCTTTTGAAATATATTCTGTTTCTCTTCATTAGTTTCTCTGTGTCAATATAATTTTCAACATACATAATTACTGCAGGTCATCTTCTAATACATATCTCGCACATATAAATTCGCGAAACTAGTAACGAACTTCCTATAATGAAAAGCTGCCGCTAAATTTTGACGAGTTCGTTTAAAAATCGTAAAAATAATTGTTTAATAAAAAATATGTGACTTGTAACAATACAAAAATTTAATTTATATGTACTTTAGCTTCAGTAGAACAAAATTGCAACTGGAAACTGTAAAAAAAGGGTTGTCAACATTTTTGTTTTTGTCAGGATCTATGATTTACTACATCCCCCATATGCACATTTGGACAAATTGATTAGATAGTCATTAAATTAACGAAAGATAAAAAGTAATACATTTAAAAACGTATAATAATAAAAAAAATCTCAATTTACATAGTATTTAATAAATATTGTAAAACATTTGTAAATATGCAATTAATCTTTATTGATGTACAGAACTGTGGCAGAATATCTGTCAGTGGAGGTGAGAAGTAAACTGAATGTTACAGTTTCTTTGACAACCGTTAGTCAACATCAAAGAAGAAAAAGAAAACTCCGACTTTCGAAGTACAGAGAATAAATCGCCTTGAATGGTAGAAAATTCTAAAAATTGTAATGCTTCTGATTGGGTCAAGGTGTTTTGATTTGATAAAAGCAACGATAAATGTAGAGGTATCTAATTATTGGAATTGTCCAATATTTTTCTAATCAGAATTTGTAAAATTACTAAACTAAAGCTATTCTACATCTGTGTGTGTAGATCGGTTAACTTTTAGGGCACGATTTTGGTTACGCTATTTTTCAGCAAGACACGGGCCAAAAAGGATTAGGAAAGAATAATTTATTTAAATTTATGTTAACCTTTTGTAATATTGGCTGATAGCCAAGTGATAAATTACTGAAATTACTGGTTTATCAGTGGCAACTAGAGATGCCAATTTCGAGGTGTGCGCTCTACTGTCGTACTAGTACGTCAACGCGCAGCTTTCGTCTTACCGATCTGCAGTTTCCACAACTTCGTCTGCGACATTACATATTAGTATGTACATATATTGAGAGCGACGCATATTTGTTTTGCAACAGACTATTGTAGTATTAATGTAGTATTAATAATGTCAGTTAGGTGTATCGAGAAAACGACTATTATTCGACCAAGGAAATAAGTTAATAAGTGGATATCCTAATTTAATCCACAAAGGCGCAAAAATTTAATATACAGTTTACGATATGGTTGTAATTTACTGGATGAAAAACCACTGCGAACGATACGTGAAGAGTATAAAGCACATATCAAAAAAAAAAACTGGCGTAAAATCGAGCGAGGAATTTTTATTTAATTTATGTGTAACAATGATTTTGTAAAATCTACCATATACTTTATTTCACATTATACTCTGGAATAAATGCGTGAAATATCCGGATAGGGTTACAAAATTTTCTACTATCCGCCAGTGAACGTATTGAACATGAGATTAAATCCGAACGGAAAAATGAGAGAAACTGTGGTTATGTGTGGACGAAATAACGGATTGTATAAAAAATTCTGTTGTTAATGTTATGGTATGTACAATGGAACAACATCGCTCGTCATCTTCGATTTTACTAGCTTCCAGGAAAATACAACAATGTACTGCCGAAGAAATTTAAAAGTGTTCAACACATTGTAAAGTTTTTAACTTTCAACAAAACAACTGCTAATATTTATAAGTGATGGAGCGACAAACGTGCTTTCTGGAGGCCGCTCTCATAAAGAAACGTTATGTTAAGTTGTTACATGTTTCGTGTAAAATTCATGCTTTGGATCTTGTGGCAAAAACTATTCCTACATCCTAAGATAGACGCTCTAATAGTGCATACAAAAGAAATGTTTGTCAAATCCCCAAAATTTGTTAGCAAATTTCACACACTGTGCCATAGTCGATTTTTGCACATTGGACAACATAGTTTCAGGCAGCGATTTACCATTATAAATATTTTGAGAATATATTGTATAAACGTGATTTAATATTTGATCCGAAAGAAGCTGTAACTATTAAGCTGTCAGTCAAAATTTCAAGATAGTCAAATTAAAACACATTTAAAAACTATTCAGAACACTTTGGATTAGTGGAGACAATAGAAAAATTAGAAGGTACTTTGCTGTCATTAGTAGAAATTGTCACAATAGTGAAAAACCATCAAGCAAAAAATTCTTGTTATATGGAAATTTGAATGTGTTTTATATAAGGATTCAGATTTTGCCACATTAAGATAAATTTGTGAATGAGCGTCTACAGACCGTTAAGTTGTTTTAAAGATTATTTTAGTCCTGCAAATATAACATACAACGCTCGCTTTTTGCATATAAACATAGTTTTTACTCGGTATGTTGAAGCAATTGTGGAAGTACACCTAATATTGCAAATATTTAACCGATGTTATCTACATTGTGTCTTCACGGAAGATAAGTGTTCCACCACAGTCCACTCAATGTTAGAGACAGCGTTATGAAGATCTATAAAATATATAGTTTTCTGAAGTTATATATTTGGAAATTAGCGTTTCTTGTCAAATTGGGTGAAGCACCAGAAGTGAAATGTAAGGAAATTTTTAGTGCTGGGTGATTTATGTCTTCGTATACAAGAGGCATTGGTTTTCTTTCAAGCTTTGCTTAAGGTCAGTAAATACTAAGTCGTACCTTGAAAGTTATAAACGTGATTAATTTGAGCAACATCAATAAAGTGCAAGAAATCACTAAGAGATGAGATTTACTATCGTGTAAACGGGGTTACTGAAGTGTGAAATATTAAAGTGAAGTGTTCTTCGAAAAGATTAAAGACAACTTCATAGTCTTGAAGAGAAATATCCGGCGAGATGTAAATAGCATATATAAATAATGGGAACGAATTAAGCTTTAACACGCAATCAACAAAATTTATTGTAGGCAAAATATCCGTGATTGAGTTGAAGTTCACAGGGGATACACTAAGTATAGATTTGTATGCTACTAATGCACCGCCACCACCAATGACATTCGACCACATCTTGCGATGAGATATTCGGGAGGAAGCAATTCGCTTATATCTTCAGATCACCAAGTTTCAACAAGACAAATGACGTTGAAAACACCACCGCTAACGTTGCATAGTTCACTGGTTTTTGTACAAAGGCCACGGATGTTTGGAAATATATTTGTAAATTACTGCTGGACTCTGTTAGTGTAAGGATTTAATGGCAAGAATACCATTGCTATATATAACCGTCAAACAAGTTTCATCTTTAACAATTCTGGCATTCAATTCTCCCTTTTATAATAGCTTATTTGCCGTTTAGTACAATCAAACGAAATACTAACGTCAAGGTACTCAGCAGAATTTCACAAACACATTGCATGCTTAATAACACTATGGACATCCCTTCCATTTGGTAGTCCGACATGCAAAGGGCGTGAACGATCAGATCTAGGATTTTAACGACCAATACGTAGAACTCCACGTTACGCACTGGTAAACTGTGAATGACGATTGCGATATATTTAAGTCATAAGTAATCTTTCCCCCGGCTTAACTGATGCAATTTCTGTTACGGTAAAAAGAACAATCTCCCTCATGCGATCATTTCTCTCATTAAACTCCTGCAAGAGTTCCTCTAAAACTGAATCACTAACGCTAACAGAATTTTTTGCCAAAAGATCCTTTTTACACTTAAAATCGCAATGATTCATTGATAGCATTACTCAAAATATTACAATTACAACATGAACAATACAAGTCTTTTTTTGTTTTTATTGTTGGAATCTCGGCGCTACTCAGGTCGACACAAGACTGCGGATATGAATATTTACAAATAGAACAGTCAATAATTTTATGCTTATCTGCGGAAGAGCCGCAGCCACAGCAGCAAACAAATTGAACAATTTAAAATAATAAGAAAATGTAAACAAAAGAGAAACAACGAATAATAATATGAGTAAAGGTATGAAAGCAAAGTACGGGGTCACACGCTTCACACTCAGGGGTCCGTCAAGTATCGAATAATTCGATACACACTACAATAAACTACGGATAGAAAAGGAGATTATATATGTAAATGTATAAACACACACACGCACATACGAGGTGTGGCTATTAAATAACGAGACACGCTGGTACAGAAGAAGTGCGCATTCGCCAAACGCCAACGACTGACAACTATTTATCGTGAAGCTTTCTCTTTCGAATGCAGGGCCTCTCGCCTCTGTAAGCAAATAGCCATAGCCTTCGTTCGCATTAGAGTTGTTTTTTTGTTTCCCGATAAAATGTTCAGTGTAACAATAGAGCAACGAATTGTTGTGAAATTTCACACGAATCTTGGAAAAACCGCTACTGAAACTTATAATTTATTGAAAGAAGTGTATAGCAATAAATGTTTATCGCGTGCACATGTTTTTGATTGGTTTAAGCGTTTTCAAGATTCAAAGCAATGATGACTGTTTTTTTCGATATTCATGGGATTGTGTACCTTCACTGGGTTCCTGAAGGTCAAACTATTAATCAACATTACTACCTTCACGTTCTTGCTCAACTTCATGAAAGAATAAGGAAAAAACGACCCGAATTGTGGAAGGACAAGTATTGGGTTCTTCACCAAGACAATGCACCGGCTCATTCCGCATTGCCAGTCAAGAGGTTTCTAGTCAAGTACAGCATTCCAATGTTAGACCATCCGGTTCATTCGCCGGATCTTGCATCGTGCGACTTCTATCTGTTTCCTAAGGTGATATCTGAATTAAGGGAAAAAAATTTGAGTCCGTTGAAGCTTGAAAGCGAAAGTGGTGCGCGTCCTGAAGGAGCTGACAGAAGAAGACTTCCAGCACTATTTCGAACAATGGAAGATTCGCATGGAGCGTTGTAGGGATAGAGGAGAGGGTGTATATTGAAGGTAATAATAAGTAAATATGTATGAAATCAAAATAAAATGTTTTACAGCGCTAGTCTCGTTATTTAATAGCCACACCTCGTATATACACACACAGTGTTAGCGGGTAATGTTTCCAATAGCAAGTCACAAAAACTTCAACTAGAAAAAGAAATCACCAAGTAAAAGAAAAAAATAGAAAAAAAAGAGCATGAAAGAAAAGAGTACAGAGAAGTTAATATGTATATATATTACAGTAACAAATCAATAGATTGTAATTAACTGATCGATTTATAACAGATAAAACGTACGCTAAAAACGCCCATACATAATAAGAAAGATCAGAGCAAATAAGCATGTGACCTTTGCTGATACAAAAATAACAATTTTTGTCGCACCATGGTTACGGGCGTAATAATAATTCATGGCTTGGGAATGCATCTATAATTGGCGTTAAACTTTAGGAGAATGTGAAGGCATTAATTATTATATATATTTATGGGTTTAAACGTGGACTGTACGTGGCTGATACTATGGTGCTATTATACACAATAAAACAACAAACTATTATATTATTAATACTAGCTCCCATGGTGCTTTGGACTTCTATAAGAAGAATGTTATTTTCATAAGTAATATCTTATGCAGATGAAATTAGGTTCTACTTAATTATGTGTTCAGGCTTTAATGAAGTTGTTTAGGAATTGTAATTATTCCAATGCTATAAATTATAATTGATACAACTTTAACATGTTTCTGACGCTATAGTTGCTGTATTTCTTCTGCGAGAGGGATATGTTTATTATGTACCTGTACCTTATATATTTTGGCTGAAGATCAAATGATGATGTCTAGTTTAGATGTTTAGTGTTAGATATAAAAACGTTAATTAGGAATGTCTTGTGGTATCTTTATGTTAGCGTAATTTCTGGTCTATTGTGTGTTATTGTGTCATATGTGGGAATATTTCGGTTCTAGTATAATTTAGCGGCTCAATTTTTTAAAACTTTCTGTGGTTCGTATTTGTATCATAGGTCTACTAATTTGTAAGTTCTATGTGTATTATTGTATTACAACAAATACTTCATGTCACGTTATGTATTCTGTCTGTGCTAAATTTGTGTATACGCCTGCGATATGTTCAATTATATCTCATGTTTTGTGACATTGTCTTCGATGTCGTTTACATTCTTTCTAGTTTCGCAATTCGATTTTGTATTGTAATCAGGAAACCTTTAGTTTTGGCGTAAATATTTACAATTTTCATCCATTTGTTGGTTTCTTGTTTGTTAATGTGTGTTTGTGTGGATAAGTTCCAAGTATTATTTTGTTTTGTTGTTGTTGTATTTTACTTCGGCGTCGTTTCTTATAGTTAGAAAATATACTCTGAGATTGTTTACTTGTTGATAATGTGCATTTTTATATAAATGAAAGTTTTCTCCCTTTATTCTCTGGATAATGTAAACCATTCTATTACCATGTTCATGAAGATTATGATGTTTTGTTTTCTTAAAAAATATACGATCCTAAGTTTTCGCCAAAATTTACATATTTGTTTGTATTAGAAGCAAAGTATGTTTTTTACCCATAAGTAAATGATGTTAATAATTTGAGAATAGTAATAGTGTTTAAATTGCCGAAGATCTTCTTTCACACATATTTTAGAAGCCAAAGAACATCCATATTTATGTTAAATGGTTTGTTCCTTGCTACTGTTATGTTGATCAGATGAGTGCAATGACTTCCTTATATAAATCTTACGTTTTGCAATGCCCTTGAACAATCAATTAATGCATCTTCAAATGAGTAATTTTTTTTCCTTTTTTGATTGCTTGATCGAGGGCAGTTGAATGGTATTTATTCACTAAATACCGATTTTTATATTATTGCCCGTAATTGATTGCTTACAAAGGGTACTAGGAAAGTTTTGCAATATGACGCAACAATGAATCGTAGGAAGCTGCTTGTTGCTGCATGTTGAGACATGTTCATACGTGCATAGTAGCCGTCGCGCCATGTCGATGGGCTTAGTTATTCATTAGCAGTGAGAGTGCAAAGTGCTTGCGATGGCATCGTGGTCACGAAATGAGGTAAGGGCGTGGTTTAGACATAGACCAGTACTTCGAAGAAATGATTCTTGCACTAGGTGATGCTTGTACACATCGCACAACGATATTCAGGTGGTATAGAGAATTTCAAAGCGGAAATTTAACTGTGGAGGATGCTGAGAGGCCGGGAAGGCCACGAACGTCAGTTACGGAGGAAAACGTTACTACTGTGAGCAAAATGCTTGGCAAGGACTGGCGAGTGACATACTAACATATAGAGGGTACTTCAGGCCTAAATGCACCAGCAATTCGTTCGATTCTGCATGGTCATTTGCACGTGAAGAAACTTTGTTCTCTCTGGGTGCCGCATCGACTACCTGAAGAGCAGATGACACGACGTGTGACTTGGTACCGGGAGATGCTAGAAAAGTTTAATAAGGGACAATCTCGGTATGCGAACAACATCGTGACAGGTGACGTGACTTGGCTGTACTACTATGATGTGCCGACCAAAATTTAAAACGAAGTTTGTGTCTTTGATGATGGGGACACACCTGTAGTTGTCAGAAAATCCCGATCTGTAAAGAAGAAAATGATAGATGTATTTTTCGAATCGAGTGGAATCGTTTTGGACACACAGAAGACAGTGACAGCTAAGTGGTACACTGAACAGTGCCTGCCTAAAGTCATTGGATTTATGAAAAACCTGCGGCTAAAATCAAGAATGAACACCTGGTTCCTCTATCACGATAATGCTCCAGCTCACCGCGTCAAAGCCTGCACCGAATACTTGATCACGACAGGATTGAAACTTCTCGAGCAACCTCCCTACAGACCAGATCTTGCTCCCTGCGACCTTACACTGTTCCCGCATGTGAAAATGAAGTTAAAAGGGGGGCGGTTTTCCAGTGATGAGGACCTTTTGTGCGTTTGGAACAACGAGTGTGTTTTACTGTGAAAATTGGCAGAACTGGTTTAAAGATTGGTTTTGGAGGATGGAGAGGTGTATTGAGTGTAGAGGAAATTACTTTGAAAAAAAATAAAAAAACAAAGCTGTATTGCAAAACTTTCCTAGTACTCTTTGTACATATATGTATTTTTTTTAGATTTATGTGACAAACGTGCTTTATAGAGAAAATTTGTAATTTTTAGAGGAACTTTATTATTATTATTTTATTTTCAAATTAAGTTTTTCCAAACGTAGATGTGCAATTCAAGGATACGTCAAAATAGTTTGATATGGTATAATGTTTATGTTATTATCCATCGAATTTTAAGAGTTTTCTTGAAGACTCAAATTCATCAAACAACTAGATTCTAAAACCATTTGGTCTAAGTCGATTGTGTATGTAATTAGAAATAATAGTATTGCCAAGTAGTCAGAATAAGAATTAATTGGTCATTTATGTAGATGTTAAAATTGCTTTCGTAACTTATGAGCTGCAATGGTCTCTGTAATTGGTGGTAAGCTGCTGGAGGATGGGAAGACATAGATCATTATTATTGTGACAGACCTTGAACCAAATATAGCTGCTTTGGACAATGATCAAGAAAAAGGCTTATAACGACTAGTGCAGTTTCAAGAGAAATCTGAAAAATACTGTGTTCGAGACATGAAATTAAATACCAGTATTTACATAGCAAATACTTGACGACAGTTTCCAACTAAAATGAGAGCCAAGGAAATATCTATAGTATTTATAAAATAAAGATTTATACGTAGGACATTTGTAATAGTTAATTGTTGAGGTCATTACTTTATGAAATTCCTTTACACTAAGGTATAAATGAAATATTAAGAAATAAAAAAAACACTTTATCTAAATTTCAGACTATGTTATGCATTTAGTGAGATTAGTGTCGTCTGTTAAGACTTGCTTGATAATGTTTGAACAGATGAAACTGGTTGCAGTAAATACGATATGTAATATTGTATGATATTTAGACAGTGTTTTATTTATTCATTAGTAGAGTATTTGTTTACATCCGTTTAAGTATTTCGGATTTAGTATTGCAGATATTAAAGATACCTAATGTGTTTGTTCTAAGGAATAAGTGTATATTTAATTGATTATTTTAGAATATAAACTTGAAAGCGTTTTAGATTTTTAAAAATAATTATTAATAAAATAATAATTTATTTAAATATATTTATATATTATAATTTATATAAATTTTAAAATTATTATTTTTTCTTATCAGTTTTATGATCACACACTTTATAATACTTTCGCAATTTTAAAATTTAGTTTACATAGTACTGAATTATAATTTTTATTTTATATCCGAAAGTTGCTCTATAAACTCGAAATTTATAAACTTAATTGAACCTTATATTCTATGGCACAATAATTGGTCAAAATGACGTGAGAATTTATGCATTTTACGTTCGATGTTTCGAAAAGAAGACAAAAAACGAGGACGAATGCCCCCCCGTATTTTCATATTTTCAATTCGTATTATAACGTGCCCTGCGTTTCCCCTTTTCGGCCGAGGCCGTTGTACTTACGGTTTTACACGATGATAACGACGACCATGTCGACGTCTATCCCCACCACTGACACCGACGGCGGCGTCGTCATCCTCCGTCGCGACGCACGTCGATTCTATCCCCTTCCAGTCGAGCTTATGTGTGTCGCTTGGCAGATGTACGGCGGTGATTCTTGTTTAACTAAATCAAGAAACTGTCAAAAAAAACCGTCTCAATTAAATGAAAACCCGTACGGAATGATCGGAATTAATACGGAACGTTGTGCATAACGCGAAAAACAACGCCACGAAAATCCGACACGAAGTAAGTACGCTAGGAATATAAAGGCGAATACAAGTGGTGGAGTGCAGTGGTGGTTCACATCTGACAGGTACATTTTTGGGGTGTTTTTTTGCTGATCTACACACATTTTCGCATCGATTCCGACACGGCAGGAAGGTAAATATTGTCGAAATTGTTTTGCAAACGATATTTGTGTTGATTTTAATGGTCACCCTTGATCGCGAGTGACGTATTTTGGGTCGTTTCGTGTTTGTTTTCGATCTAGTAACGATGGGGGGTATACGATCGCCATTTTGTTATACAGCATTAGGCGTTTACTTTAGGGTCAATTCCGAATACTTACAATGGAATTCCATCAAACGATACTTATGACCTTTTAACGTTTACGACCGGGGCGCGATGAATTTTGAATGTTTTCCTGGAGGGTGTGGCCCTAATCATAACTGTTTTCTTTTCTCCAGATAGTGGTTAAACGTTGGACGGTCCAAATAAGAGAAAGTACCTTCTTGATCATTCTGAAATAAAATATCGTTTTATAATAAATAGTTGATTAACCAAAGCTCATTTATTAGTTCGCTTTTTTTAAATTTTAAGACAAAGTAAGTGGTGTTACCGTCTTTAATACTAAATTTAAATAATAATATTTATTAAGCATCCATCTTTTCAAGTTTTCTACATAACCGAATATGATTTAATAGTAAAATAAAATACTAAAGTCAAAGTAAATAGTCAGTTTAAAAAATGCAATAGGCCAAGAAAACCTGGGAAACAGTAGTTTATTGAAATAAAATTTGGACTTTATAGCATCTCTTATTAATTAAAAATTGTGGCGTGCTCTTTCAAACTTTATGAACTCCTCAATTATGAAATATATTAAAAAAATATATTTGATAAATTGACGCTGTTCATCATATAATAAGTTATTGTTAAACTAATTTCTTGTAGTCAATGAACTATGTTTTATGCATAGAAAAAAATACGTTCGAAATATACCAAACACTTACACATATATTCCGTAAAATAAGTTAAAATGAACAATTAGGTTATTTTGTAAAAGAAATTTTACTTTCTTTTAACGTTCTATTAAAATTAACATTAAATTTAATAGGGGTCTTAAATTTAATAAAGGTCTTTGTTGTTAAGGTTCTAACATATGCTTGCTAGAAATTACTGTTGATAGAGTCTATTCTGTAATTGAATTCTTAAATCTGTTACAATATCGAAAGGTTTCATTAAAATCTGTCAAAGTGTTAATAGTTAAGGGAAATTACATAATAGGAATTTTTATTTCAATAAAGCTTTTCTAAATTAATCTCGAATTTTATAGAGTAGGGCGCTTCTCTGCTTAATTTTCAATAGTGCTTGTCCTATGAGTAAAACATCAATTTCTAAGAATCTCTTTGAACAACGATAGATTTTGCAAGCACTAAGATTCATTAAAGTATTTTAAAGTGTTAAAAGTTAAGTAATTGTTCTGTAAAAGGAAGATTAAGTTTCAACAAGTGTTTTTAAATCAATGTAAAATTTAGCAAGTGTGTGAAACGTTTTTTTGCCAAGATTTCAGCAACTGAAATGTCAATTCTTAATAATTTCTGAAAAAAAAAAAAACTACAGATTTTAAAGGCACACATTTTAGTAGAATTTGTTAAGACCTCATGTGTTAAAACACAATTATGTGTTGAAACTTAAGTTTCAATAAACCTTTTTGAACTTAACTCCGATTTTAACAGATATTCATTCTGTTAAGATTTGAATCAGTATACAATAAAAATTTCTGTTAATACGGCCTGTTGTGTAAACAAAATATTTAGCCTTAATATCCACTTAAAATAACAAATTTCATAAGCAAGTGTTAATAGTTCTGTAAAAGAAACTAATTATAAACAAACCTTTTTAAATTAACATCAGATTTAGCCAATTTTTCATATAGTGAGTTACTTATCTATTAAAATTATGATATATGTTTGTTAAAAATTATTTAAAGCAACAACAAATTTTATAATTGCGTTACAACCCACTTAGCAGCAATTTTAAAATTTCGCGGGTATTTTAAGTTGTCGAAAGTACTCTTTCGATAACTTAACAAAAATAACTACATCGAAAATTATATTTTACTTTGTTACAGGATGATTATTAAAAAAAAAGAGCGCATGTTTCATTAAGAAACGAAATTATAATTAAAAATAAAAATTTGTACCTATTAAAAATATGTTATTTACTGATTTTGTAAATGAAATAAAACCATGCCTAACCTTTTTTACCACTACCAATTTATAATTCCTGCGAAATTTAAATTGCTACTTGGATAGTTAAAAAATTATTCTGTAAAATGAATTTTAATTTTCGAGTGTGTTCAGAGTTTAATAATAGATACCTGACAGGAGTGTCTTTTAATAGGGATAATTTTGCAAGTAGAATATCAATTCCTAATCACCTCTTCAAGTCACAATAACTTTCTCGTGTATTATTATTAGAAATTCTTATAGAATCAACGAATAGTAGCAATCTAATTTTGTAATGAAAGTCAATTTATCTCATTTTATTGTTTGA
>JAVIWB010003530.1:0-47056 GCA_031893035.1 Dermolepida albohirtum | reverse complement strand
GCGAAAAAGTTTAATAGATAAAATTTCCATCTGTTCGTCAAATCCTGCTTGTCAAATAATAGAGGAAGAGAGCCTATGTTCGTCTCGAAGAAAATCCGCCATCAACATCAAAAGCAAACATGCATAAAAACAAAGTAATATTGGGATCGCAAAGGAGCGGTGCATTATGAGCTGTTGAAATCAAGTGAAACTATGGACACTGATCGTTACTATAAGTAACTTAACGGTTTAATCTCTGAACTTCAACATAAACGTCTACTTCTGGTCAGTAGAACTAGAGTAATATTTCATCATAACAACATTAAACCTCATGTGGCAAAGGCCCGTATATTCACCGTTACACCATCAGATTATTATCTATTTAGGTCTCTGCAATACTATCTTGATGGAAATGACTTAAGTCTAAAAGGCAGTGGAAGGGTTTTTTGAGTATAAGTATGTATATGCTAAAATAATGTACTGATACAAATAGCGTATTAGAATTGTCTTGGAATAAAGTTCATATTGCAAGTATTACCTAAGTCAAAATCTATGCATGATCTACTATTCGAACTGTTATATTTTGAATTTTATTTGTCCACTACCTAAAATAGGAATGGGCAACCTTTGACAAATTGTGGGCCAAACATTAATGTGCAAATACGTTCGCGGGCCACGTTTAAAGTGGTGTATTTTAAAGTAATGTTCATAATTTTTAGCGATATATAGCAGACATGAAATAATACAACAATGTCTCGCAGGCCGGATCAAATCTTCCAGAGGGCCGGATCCGGCCCGCGGGCTGGTGGTTGACCACATATGACCTAAAACATCGAAAGTTTTAATCTATCTCGTAGGATAGTAGATTTTTATTTTTTATATGTACGTATTATAGAAATTACTGTTATCCACTATTTACTGTAATACACTCCGCGCAACATGAATAGGACCAACTGCATATATGACATTTGTAGTTGGTATAAACATGGTAGCGCGCTGGAATTGTTTTTTCGAAAATAAGAGGGTTGATAAAAAGATGTATGTAGGTACCAAATATAATTTTTGTAAAAGTCAGTGCAAATGTACGTTACTAATGACAATAAGTAGAGTAATTAAACGCCACTTGAATACGACCAATCTACAAAATAAAAGATTCGTTTGCAATAACAAAATACTTTATTGTTCAATAATGAGTACTTTTGCCATTATTTCTTATAACATCAAATAGTCGGGATGGAATGGAATTATACAGGGTTCTCAAGTAGTCAACGGAAAGTTCCGCCCAACTTCGTTTCAGCGCCTGCTCTAGTTCGTCAGCGCAACTGAATTGGGTAGCATTGGAGTACAATTTACGACCATCCCCAAACATTTTCTATGATGTTCAGGTCGGGGGAGAGCGATGGCCAATCGAGAACCTCCATGCCTTGTTCTTGAAA
The DNA here is from genome assembly GCA_031893035.1 of Dermolepida albohirtum. Classification (NCBI taxonomy): domain Eukaryota; kingdom Metazoa; phylum Arthropoda; class Insecta; order Coleoptera; family Scarabaeidae; genus Dermolepida; species Dermolepida albohirtum. The sequence continues at coordinate 45,641 of JAVIWB010003530.1, read as the reverse complement.
CCAGCGTCGAACAATGCGCGCGGTGTGAATACTGGCATTATCCTGTTGGAAAATAAATGGCCCACCTGCCATAACGTTGGAAAATTTGTCTTTCACCTGTTGCAGCAGCTGGACGTACTTTTCCGAATTCTGTCTGCCCTTCACTATTACTAAATCAACAGGTCCGTTATAGGAAACAGCTCCCCATACCATGACTGAACCAACATCGGCTCGCCTTCGTGACTGAATCACTTCATCTTTACGTAAATCGTGGAAATAATAAGAAAACCCATCCGGGCCATCTAAATTAAACTTCTTCTCGTCACTGAAAATAACAGTTTGCCATTCTCTTGTCCACCCCATTTTTGCTTGAGCAAACTGAAGACGTGCAGTGCGCTGAAATTCCCTTAAAGGAGGCCGTCGTTTAATTTTCAAACGTTTTAAATGCGGACAGGTCTTCAGTAACTTCTGTACAGTTCTTACCGATGCATTCGCTCCAACGTTATTCGCGATTTGTCTTGCCGTTAATGCCGAATTCGATGCTTCGCGTAATATGGCTCGACGTTCTCTCTTAGTTGTAACGGATGTTGTTCGCCCTTTAAAACGTTTTCCATAATTCTCGGGATCCCTAATAAAATTGTTCACAACCTGGTGTGATCGACTTATTTTCTTTGCAGTAGCCCTTGAGGAATACCCTTCTTGATGGAACGCTTTAATTTTTCCAATTTCTTCCATACCTAAGCACTTCTGTCGTCCCAGCGTTGCACAATACCCTTAATTACAGATGTTTGTCTATCCGGATACACGTTGTAACTCGACACTCATCCGGTAGCTGTATCCGCGGTGCATTTTATATGTATGTGGTACTTACGTCACCCAATGCATAACGTTAGGCACTATTGCGCAATAATGCGTATTATTTGCCATATCATACCATTACAAACTTGCATTGTATTTTTAGTAAATGAATTGTTTTTCAAACCACCGAAAGCTTGCAACAAGTCGGGTGGTCCTATTCATGTTGCGCTGAGTGTATATATTTAATTCTTCCATAGTAATTTATAAGAAACGTGAATATTATATTATCTGCTTCTAGGCTTCCAGGCTGGAACCGCGTCACTGGTATAACTGCCGACATTTCGTACCCACTCGTATGGGACATCTTCAGGGCAGCAGTAGTTGAGCCCTGAAGATGTCCCATACGAGTGGGTACGAAACGTCGGCAGCTATACCAGTGACGCTGTTCCAGCCAGGAAGCCCAGAAGCAGATAGTATGGACCACGACCGCGGAAGTCTACGTACCAGATTAACGTGAATATTATATTACAACATTCCGACCATTAAGAGATCGGGTAGATATTGGTTTCGTTCCAAATATTTTAGGAAGCTATAAATAAATATCTACTAGAAAGTTCCCGCGATACTATAAGTGTTATATTGTTTATTTACTAATAAATTTATGAACACACAATTTAAGTTCATGTTTATATTTTGATTCAGTACAAAGAATTTAGTTCAATTTTTTTTGTCTTGTGTCAGTGCCAAATTTTAAATTTTTTTAAAGTACTTTTTAATATTTTCATGTAGTTTTTCATGTGGTGTTAAATTTTCAACATTTATAAGTATTTTGTGTAAATGAACTAACATTAAGTATGGATAAATATAATATATTCCGTAGAAAACTATTTGCGGAAATGTGTAAAGTAATTGATTATATTAATGCTGTGAAATTACATGAAGCGAAAAAAAAATGTTACTAAAAATCTTTCTTGGCAAATTTCCAGTTATTTCGGCAAAAAACCAATGTTCAAAATAGCCTGTGCCTTCAAACAAAGAATAAACAAAATGGTGTTAAATATACCAAAACGCTCACACTTATGTACCTAATAAAAAGTTGGTTTTAACTACAAATGTCCGAAAATTCTCCTTTATACAAGATCTCAAATTCAATATTTAAACTAAATCTCGATCATTTTCGATAACACCATGTTCTTCTAACGATACAGTTAGCTATTATACAGAAAATAATTAATCTCCAATGTATTTTCGAGATATCTATAACTTTTTTTCTCAAACCTCCATAACTAGTACTGTTTTCATAACAATTATTTAACGTATTAATAATATATATTTTATCGCATATGCTACCGCTCATATAATTTTCGTTACGAGAGAATATTTAAAAAATTAAAAAAGTTCAAATCAATATAAAAATATTTTATTCTGGTGAAATAATAAGTAATAAATACACAAACGCAATGATTTGGCGGGAAGTAAAACTTAGCAATACATACTAATTTTGTTATTTTTTTAGTAAAATTTGATTAATTTCTGACATTTGCCATGAAAGTTGCTATAGTACGAGTGAAGCAAATACCTAAAATGCATAAATTCGCAATTTAATACTTATTTTTTAAGAGATAATGCGCCTTCCAAAGCAATATTCTGTGCTGAGTTGGGCAATTTGATGATGTGAACATCAAAGATGATATAATCAGCACCATCAAAAACAACTTCGCCTCTCAAGAAAAGAAAAAATTGACATTGTTAACATATCGACTGAATGCATATCTTACAGATTATACAGAAGGTTGGGCATGTCCAAATAGTTATTGAATCTTGAATTGTGGTCATAAACGTGAAAAAAATGTTGAGCAATACTTTTAATTTGACGTTATTTGGCAATGACCAAACTAATTTTCGAAAAGGTTTGTAGCGATTAAATTACTAAATTCCATCAGTAATTTCAATAATAAAACCATCAGGGCAGTCTTTAAAAGAAAACCAAGACATTTTTATCTCTGTATATAGTGGTCGCTTCGATTTTTTCGGATTCGTAGGAATTATTTTCAAAAAATATTATGCAAAGGACCTAACTTGCTAATTCTGAGAAATAATCCAGAAGGGCCTATAAAAAGATTTTTTTTCGAAAGGACAACATGCCTCCTCACATCATTTAAATCGTTTGTGAAAAATTGAATATTAGAATTTCAGGTTGTGCCTCACCTACACTATTCATCAGGTCTAGCCTAAGTAACATTTTAAACTTACACTTTATAAAATATATTAGCCTACAAATTTCAAAATAAGTCTAGCTCAGATTTTTCGTTTATATTCTGAAAAACTTCCACTTTTTAAATTATTCTAATAGATTCATTGCAGCTACCTGGATAATACTATCCATTTATGAGATAGCTCATGGTACGTATATATGAGGGAAAAGGTCAATCAATAGTGAAAAAGTGACATATATTGTAGGTGTCAAAAATTTAAAATTTTTTCTCAATCGATATTTCGCTCCTAATCTGTTATTTAGCTATAATATTACTGTTCTGTAAATTGAATGGCCTAAGTTAGCTTTAGCGTAGCTCGCTTCAGTTATACTTTATATACATATATATTTTCTTTCCCTATTACTTTGTTTTTCCATACTCAGTCTTAAATTTCTAGTTAATAAAGATCATGTGTTGTAAAATCTTGCTTGGTCAAACGCGATCTATATGCTAGCGCTTTGTCATGTTCGACCAACAATCATCTGTTCACCATCGTCAGGTATCTCTGCCTTAAAACGACATACATCGTATCTGTTTATTAGCTGTACACTTCAACATTAAATATTCTATTACCTGAAATTACTATTTCTTCAACTATTAACCAAACGCATAACATTTTTTTTTCTAAATAATTTTGTCCAATCACCGCATTGTTTCCTTATCATGATCCGTCTCATCTGACGTTACAATCCAATGCCAGAAACGATAATCAATGAATCTTTAAGTAAATATCTACAGATCCCTACCCACCGTTAAACTTGATCTTCGTCCTTAAGACGTACATTTCACACTTAAATAAGTGCTTGATCTTTGTACTTAATTAGTGCTTAAAATTTCATACTTGACTACTACTTAAAATTTGTGCTTGATTAATATTTATTTTCCTAAGATAACGTATTTTGTTCTTCAGAAACTAGAAAAGTTGTACAATGTGTTCAAGACGGTGATGTCGAATGATAGTGTTTTTCAAAGCCCCTACAGCCTTCATAATTTGCTACTACTAGCATAAAGTTATTTTTCCAGTGCAGCATGTTTAACCTCTTCATTTAATAGCTCATATACGAATTATCTTCCAAGCTTATATTTCAATCCCCATCCCCAACAGAAAAGGGCTTGATTCAATTTGACACGATTCGCCTATTAGTTGCATTTACACCTTCGAACGGACATACATATTTACCGCTGTATCGTTGGATTATAGTGTTTTTTCGTCAACTGTTATAAAAGTTTCATATTAGTATAATTCTTAACAAATTAATGCCCTTTATACTAAATATAAAAACTATAAAATAATTTAAGGCATTTAACACTATTATGTATTTAAAACACATCTTTATTAACGATATGTGACATGAACTGGCAGGAACTTTTGATCTACTTTTTTGCTTAGTACAAAGGACTGGTCTACAAACTTCTTAATCCTAACGTAATGTCGGATATTTGCATAAATACTACTTATATTATCTCAGCTTTCTGTTTATACGTCTTTTCTTCAGGCTATTCCATACTTGGCGCTATAAATCACTTTTTCAACCTTGAGGCATAATATAAATATGTTTATATTTTTTTCCATTGGCATGTGGCGTAATTAGATTCCATATTAACGTAATTTAAACTAATTTTTTATTTATTTTGATTACTAATTTAATTATATTTAATTATTATCCTATTAATAACAATAACTACAATACGAATATATTTTACAAGACGGTATTAGGAAGCTGTGGATAATGTTGTACTTAATACGTAGAAAATTACAACGTCCTTATGTAACGAGAATTTTTACTTATCTTATTTTTAAAAGAAGCTTTCATGTTAGAAAATTAGTTCGTAAAATTAATTAGAGCTGAGGAACAAAATACATAGACGAAAAATATAAACCTGCCAAGTGGAGGCGGAAACAATTTGATTACGGAGCAGTGTTTAGTTAGAGCCCTCTCCATTAATACTTTAAAAGTAAATATTCATAAATTTTATGACTACTTCGCATGAGCGAGTCTTTAATTAAGGTCGCAATAATGGAAGGATAGGCGAAATTTTCGTGGAAAGATAGTAATTAATTAGAAGCAAAATACAACTGCCTTTTAGTATTAATTTTAGGCTTCGCCGTGCGTTTTATAAAACTCATGTCAACGGACATCAGAAAAATACTTAAATGATGTTATATAAATTTGCGTTTATGTAAATAAAACCATAATATTATTATTACAAATATCACATACACTAGTCATGATTAAATAATATCAAGTGTACTTTTTAAGCTTAACTTTAACTTAACTTTAACATAATGTTTTCAATATATTTGCGAACAAGTGCCTGAACACATTATTGTCCGATATTTTAATTTGTTTGAACGTGTTTCAATGTGATCTTATCAGGAGAAAATAACATGTATTTTTAGTGTCGAGAAAATACAGAAATATTCAATTTTACAGTAGTTTTGTAGCAATAATTCTTACAAAGAGATTAATAATGTGTATGATCTCCACGAAAATTTAAAATATTTAATGACATAGGCCGGATTAACATATCGAAAATATCTTGAGAATTATATCCAATTTCTTTCTAATAGCATTTCGTAATACCTGAAGCGTTCTTAGTAATATATTCCGTGGCACAATACGTTTTCCATCATCCTAAGGTGTTCTATTGGATCACCGTCATTGGAGATGGCTGGCCATTGAAGTCTCTTTACACCAAATTCATTAATCCAATTGTTCACAGTCTTTTTATTCTTACAGCGAAGACTTGCTTATTTTTTTTGCAAGAAAAATTTAATTTGCTTCTAGATGATATTCCATATTACATTTGCAAGAGAATAATTTTCAACATGATAGTGCAGCAATTTATAATGCAACAATAATAAGAGAATATTTAAATAATTTTCTTGATAGATAGATTGGTTCACATTTCTTGTGGGGAATATGAAGAATATTGTTCACAAATAACAGTTGCAAAATCTGGCAGAAGTAATATTTAAAATAAGAACAGTATATAGAATCATTCCATAAGGTCAAATATCTATAGTCACGGGAACTACAGCATTACGACTTGCAAATACGTATCTGCAATAAAAAGCAGCCATTTTGAATACATTTTATAATTTAATTTAAATAGATGTATTAATTTTATTGTTATTATTTTTGACATCACCTACAGGAATGTGGCCCATTAAAATGATTTTTATACGCTTTCTTAGCTATTAAACCTACATATGCAAAACATTGCTAATTTTCTGACAAAATCTTTACAATAGAAATTTAAGAATATATTATTTTATTTGAAAAAAGAATGTTGTGTACACTTTCGGTTAAACTGGAAACGAAAAAGAAATTTTATGTTATTTTATACAAAAAAAAAGATGAAAAGTAATACGAAAAAGTAATTGTACAGGATATATAATAGATTCACAATTATTTATTATTTGTATTTTAAGAAAGATTGCTCTATATTAAGATTGATCTTCCTGACACAAAAGGTAATTGCAACGTTATAGAACTAAGGAAAAGAGAGGATTGTACATAATAATATAAGTAATACTGTTTTCGTTAATATATATGAAGTTGATATATTATGTATTATTATACCATCTATTCTTCATATGAATTACTTATTAGCTTGACTTGAAAGTTATACAAATGGTTACCTTGAGTCAACATATAAAAACTGTAAAATAAGAGGTGTTTCAAATTGCGCGTTTTTTTTAAGAATAAATAAAATATAGATGGCGCACTGAATTTGTCTAGGTATGTGGGCATTTAAAAAATGTGATGTATAACATTTATAAAAATGGCTTCGTACACGGTACAACAACGCGTTCAAATTGTTGAATTATTTTATGAAAATCAGCGTTCTGTGAAAAGAGTTTTTAGAAAATTACGTGAATTTTATGGTTTATATAATCGTCCATCTGAAAGCACTATTGACCGAATTATTAAAAAATTTCTGGAGACCGGTTCCGTGGAAGATCAAAAAAATGAAAAATACAGTCGCAGTGGTCGTTCACAAGAAAATATTGATTTGGTTCGTAAAAGTGTTGCTGAAGATCCTGAAATGTCCATTAGACGACGTTCACAACAACTTGGACTTATTGGATCAACAACATGGCGTATTTTAGACAAGGATTTAGCTCTGAAGGCATATAAGGTTCGAATAACACAGGAACTCAAGCCATTAGATCATTTAAAACGTCGTTCATTTGTCAATTTCATCAATGAACAACCAGCTAATTTTTCTCAAAAAATAATGTTTTCCGGTGAGGCACATTTTAAACTTGGTGGCTATGTTAATAAACAAAATTACCGTATCTGGGGTGAGGAAAATCTACGAATTATTCATGAGAAACTTATGCATTCTAAATGAATTACTATTTGGTGTGCATTTGAAAATGCTGCTGGCGAAGCTGTAACTGTCAATGGTGATCGATATCGTCGGATGATAACCGAATTTTTGCGACCTGAATCAATGAATATTGATCTAGAGGATACGTGGTTTCAACAGGATGGCACTACACCTCACTTTGCACACGAATCAATTGATTTATTGAGAGAAAAATTTCCTAGACGTGTAATCTCAAGAAACGGTGATGTTAATTGGCCACCAAGATCATGTGATTTGACACCGTTACTATTTTCTGCTACTATTTTCTTTGGGGTTATGTGAAAAGTCAGGCTTATAAAAACAATCCACAATCAATTCCTGCTTTGAAAGATGAAATTATTCGTGTCATTGGTGAGATAGAGCTTCAATTATGTCAAAATGTCATTGAAAATTTTAACAAAAGAGTGGACGTCTGTGGAGCTGCAAGAGGAGGCTATTTGGCAGATATTATTTTTCGCATATAAATGTCATAACTGATACTACAATTACCAATAAAAAGTTTTTGAAAGTGAAGGCAAATTATGTGTTTTATTTATTCTTTAAAAAACCGCGAAATTTGAATCATCCTATACATGATAAAGAAATTTATTTTATTGTAGTTGAATTCATATTTAAGAAAAGTCGATAGTATTAGTGAAAATGTATACAAAAAAATTGAAACAGTTCAAAACAAAATTTGATACAGTATTATAGTTTTAATAAGAGTAAATATATTTAGACCTAACAGTGTAAATTTTATTTAGGCAAGCTCACCCTAATAGAACTAGATGGTACCATATGGTTTTAATTTCTTGGTGTTCTAGATAATCATTTCCGCGATTACTCGCTGTGTTTATTAAAAAACTCTACCACTTTAAAGAACTATTATACTAGTATGTATTAAAAAAAAAGTAATTATACACAATTGCATTATATATATATATATATATATATATATATATATATATATATATATATATATACATATATATATATACATATATACACACAACAAAAGCAAGTACACCATACATATATATTTAAGTGAAAAAATGTGTACGGTTTGCACTATTAATTGTTTAGATATGTATCTAATTTCAAACATATGTAAATGCATTTTCTACATTTGTAAATATGTAGTATTATTATTCATTCATGTAAACAATTGTAAACACTCGTATATTTTCATAAAAATGCATATGTAGTATCAAGTTTTATTTAACTTTCTTTTAGGCTTTGTATCTAATTTCAGAGAATATTTTTAATTAGCAAATATAATAACAAAATGACTGCACTCCGTCTAGATTTTCGACAGACACAAACACAGATATATCTACATAATACAAATATCCATAATGAACTTCTTCCAAATTTTGCAAGTTTGGAAGTTTGAATAAATGGAAAATAATGTGCTTGTACAATAAAGAAAATAGAAATTTATATATTTATTAAAGCTTCCCGCCTAGATGTTGTAAAGTGTTCTATGTAAGTCCTTGAAACAATAAACGTAGTACGTCGTAGTATTTTATTCATATTGACGCCTCGTGGAGTCTCCGCATCAATGAAAGTATTATAAGTTTTCTGCAGATCTATGCGCTATCTGTCGTCTAAACTCGAGACTAAAAAAATACATGGAATGAATTTAAAACTTAATTTATTAAGAATTGTCTAGCAAAATTGAAAACAAAGGAGTAAAAAAAGGTTATATTTTACGTTATATTTGGTAAAATAGAATTTATGAATACAGAAATGAAATACTTACATTTTACGCTGTATTTGATAGGACATAATTTATAAAAAATCGCTAAAAGCTAGTCAACATTCCAAAATATCATACAGTGACTTATCTAAGTGTAAGTAAAATGTTTTTTTTCTTTTCATCAGTTCTAAATGCTATTAAATTGTCAGTACAAGGAAGTATTATGTTTAGTTTTTCTTAATCTTTAGTCGGAGAAAAACAAAAGTTGAAATTCAAAATTTAATAGTTTATCATGAGAAAAATAAAAAGTCCGTAAAAGAAATTACTGCTACAATTAAAACGAGTCATTCTACTGTTAATGATATCATACGACGTTATAAATGTGACAAAAATGAAAATATACCACAGCAGTCGCTCATCAATTTTAAGAGGGCAGGATAAAAGAACTAGCGGTTTGCACTGGAATACATGTTAATCCAGAAGTAGTAAGAGCTGTATTAAGAAAAGCTGAATACCATGGTGTAGAGCAGTGTAGCGCAATTTCATGCCAGTGGTAGAAAAGTAAAGTGCGTTTAGCTTTCGCCAAAGAATGTTTATATTATAATTATTAAAACAAATTTAGTATGTTTGGTAGAGCCGAATAGTTATTACGCAGCTTAAAAGATTATTATCCAAAGAATGAGCAAATGTAATAGTTGAAATAACTGGTCAACGAGTGGTATCAATACCTAGGGGGCTTCACGATATTATAAATGTTAATAGAAACACTACAACATACCGATTACTTATATTAGTACTTATTTTGGTACACTACCGATCATATTTATATGTCCACCCCAATTTTATGTGTTTCCTGAAATACGGATTATCTTTCGAAAAATCTGTATTATAATTATTCAATAATATTATTAGTGGAAGTAATTCCATATGAATTTCTACGAAAATCTTAAATTGTTTATGATATATCGTAAAGGTGTCATAAATTGGAAAAATACCATAAATATTATATAGGCTAATCCATACAGTATTAACAGTTTTACCTGCATTTCCGAAAGGTATTACCAATATCGTGTTATTGTACTAACTAATTACAGTATTAGGACGTGTTATTCAAAAAGGAAAATAAATTTTATGTCAGTCATCGTTCATCTTTTGTTGCGAAAACAGTGAAATAGAGAGTTATTGTGAATATTTTAATGCAATGCCGAAGACGAAGGAATTATCTGTTGAAGTGCGTGCTATGATAATTGCTTATCATCGTACGGGTAAAAGTAATCGCGAAATTGCAAAAGAATTACGATTAAATCGCAGAACCGTTGATTATAACGTTAAAAAATTTGAAGAAAGTGGTACATTTTCCAACAGAAAAAGATCTGGACGACGCAAAGCGACGACATCTGCAGATCACCGGCATGACCGGCAGAAGTTGCTGCTGAAATGAGTAGAACGCGTGCTAAACCAATTAGTGTGTCCACGGTACAGAGAAGGTTAAGGCAAGCGGGTTTATACGGAGGAATTGCTCTGCGAAAACCACTACTACGAAAGCAAAACAAGATAAAACGACTAAATTGGGCTAAAGAACATAAGAATTGGACGATTGATCAGTGGAATAATGTGTTGTGGACAGACGAATCGAAGTTTGAACTTTTCGGTAGTAAAAGGCGAATATTCGTAAGATCCGCAGGAGAAAGAGTACTGCCAGAATGTATTACGCCTACCGTAAAACTTGGAGGAGGTTCAGTAATGATTTGGAGGTGTTTTGGTGGAAGATCTGTAGACGATCTCGTCAAAATTGAGGGAATCCTAAGAAAAGAAGGCTACAAGGAAATTTTAGAAAATAACGCTGTTCCTTCAGGACTAAAGATTCTTGGCGAAAACTTTGTATTTCAACAGGACAACAATCCGAAACACACTTCTAGATTGTGTGGCGACTACTTGCGTCAACTAGAAGAGCAAGGATAAATCTCTATAATCAGAAGATACACTGCAAAAATTAATTGAAAGGATGCCGCGGTTATGTGCTGCAATTATCAAAAATAAAGGTGGGCACATTGATGAGAGCAAAATTTAATAATAATCAATGATAAAGTTTTTATATAAGAAAAATGTAACTATTTTATGTTTACTTTACACTATTGTATTGGTACAATAAATAAATTTTCAGTTCACATTTGATAGTTTAATAATTTTGGCTAAAACTAAGGGTGGGCAAATAAATATGACCGGTAGTGTATATATCCGATGACCTTATAGCAATAATATTTTGAAATGTACAATGAACAAGATTATTTTTTTCTTTGTTTGTTTTATTTTTTAGGTTTTATTTTCTTAAACAACTGCTAACATTGACATTGCTGTTACTTATACTATGAAATATAGAATAAAATTTCAGTGTTGATATAAACATTCGCTCTCAGCACAATATTTAATTATGAGACTGATTTTTTGGATTCTTTTGTAAAATATTTATAGGTTTGAGCTGTGGGGCAGTCAACATGACACTCAAATTATTTTTACAATGTCTCATTATATCGTGTAGTACTGAATATATATATATATATATATATATATATATATATATATATATATATATATATATATATATATGTATGTATATACATAAATAAAATATATGAATAATCAAAGAAGTGTTTAAAAAAGTTACGAAAAGTAGTTTTTCTTGTTTTGATTTAAAATGCAGATAAGAAATTACGACAAAGTTAAATTTAAATTGTTTTAAGACGTTATTAGTCAATCGTTAAGGCCATTCAAGTATATAATTCCATTAAACGTTGCCAGTTAATAAACCACAAGAAAAACTACTTTACAAACACCCGCTTAATACACACATGGCGATCACCCACCTAGTAGTGTATGTCCACGACCAGATGTTTAAGAAAATAAACTTTTTAACTGAATATGCACTTAGTTTCAATACATCCATTTTCTTAGTACACATATAGCGATCACACACTTAATAATAAATAATACACCTCAATAACGGAGTATTTAATAAAAATTAAATAATTAAAGTTAAATCAGTCAAACCCAGACAAGAAATAAACTTCAAACAGATTCAAAATTTTTGAATGAAATTAATAATAATATTTTAAAAGGCTATTAGTACCTCTGTGAAAGCATAAGACATCCAATATGTCACCATAATACCGTAAAATAAACTCCACAAAATTTTATGCGTACAAATATTTACAAAATTTTTAGTTTGTTGTTCTTGCTTATATAAAGCTGAAAAAGTTATTGGCGCGCAATCAGTGCAGAGAAACATGATGTATACTATTTTCGCTAATTTAATTATTCGTTCTTAAAATGTCTTAATATCATATGGTCGTTAGTATCAGTGTTTTGACGTAACCTTGATTTTAGCTGACTTTTCACATATCTCTTTTCACTAATTACATGGAAATTGTGTACTAATGGATTTATTTCAAAATTCGTTATTATATACCACGTTCAGGTACACCATGTTTTTTCGTTATTATGTTTATATTATCTAGATCTTACCTACTGTTATTTTTATAGTTATATCAACATTTATAACCTATCATTAAAATATACTCACATTGGATTGATTGGTTTCAACTTCCAACAAACTTATTAAATTAAACTGGTATAACATAATGTAATAGATAAATTTACACTACCATATATCCTATATGTATTTTAGAGTTATAAGAAATTATGTCCGAAACTTTAAGAACTATATTCAATAAAAGTATTTAAATCAATGTTTATCCTTTACTGAGTTTGTGGAATATCTTACGAAATAAAGAAGGTTTAGTAGTTTTCAAGATATATAAGAACTTCTGACAATACATAAAAACAATCTCACTATATCAAGTGCACCCAAAGAAAAAATTAATTGATATACATATCCTTTAAAAACTGAAACTAAATTTTTCCACATATTGTACATCTTTATACACATGAATAGAATGTCTCTGTTAAGAATTAAGAACCTTTTATGAATTATTGCATATAAATATATTATGTGTGATTTTAATATCATATTATATAATATGAATATTCAAGTGTCGTAATATAATGCCTGTTTGTATTCTAGTGCAAAATACACATCAATATCTATACATAGATATCGTAAAAATAAATTTTATTTTCTTCATGCCTTATTTTAATGCTAGAAAGTATTTATTCTTTATTGTTGTAAGTGTCCGTAACACTGTACATATTAATTATAAATTAAAGCTTCTTCACTCTATCTGTTTAGTTCAAGATTAAATTTAATTTATATTATTATACTTGTGGCAATAAAGTCTTATTATATTGTACACGTGTAGCTAAACATATTTAAAATATTTTTATTTTTACTTTCAGATAGGACTTACTAACCTTCATCGGATCGAAGGAGGCCTAGTTAAAATTGAAAATTGTCCTAAACTATGTTATGTCAACACAATTAATTGGACCCAAATCTCCGGTACTGAGGTTGAATTTACCCCCTCTCCAAAGCAAGCCAAATGCGATGTTCCATGTCCTCAACGATGCAACGGTAGGTTATAATTAATTGCATAATATGTAGAATGTACAAATGTAATCATATTTGCATGGTAATCAAAAAATTGACAGTGAAAGTTATTCCTTGCTGATATAGTCAATATGTAGGACATTTACTTAGGTGTATACAGATTGTTCATAGAGACAGTTGCCGATAATTTGGGATATCTTTCGACAATGATAAAAGTTTAAATTTGTTTATATTAACATTTGTAAGTACTTATTCATACATTATACATACAGTTCACATTTATGTATAACAAACATACAAAGTTAGTTAATTTAAAACTAGATATGGCAAAGAGCAACAGCTCCACTTTACACTATCGAGGTAAAAGCGACTGTAGTACGTTCTTTTATGGGCAGAGGCAGGGTTGCCAACCTACGGACTTCGAATTATCGTACCGCCACTTTTAAATTATAGTATTTACTGCCTAATTATCGTACATTGTTAAATTACAAACTTACAAGGTGTTTCAAAAATTCTTATTAAAAAAAAACAAAAACAAAAAAAATTTAAAAAAACTTGCTTTTTAATAGAAAAAATCAGTTTCGAATTTTAAAATTCTATTTCATCATCTGACAAATGCGGCGATGTCGAAGCTTGGGATGTTAAAGCTTGTGACGAAGTTATTGGATATAAATTTTTTTTTTGTCATCCTGTTAAGCATGTCTTGATTAGGGGTGAAGTTTATACAACTTCCAGTATTTTGAACACATTGACTTGTTAATAATGATCCATTTACTGTTGATGTTATAAGTCGATTTCGTGCTTTAGTTTTTAATGCATTTACTTTACTAAATACTCTTTCACAAGCAGCATTTGAATGTGGCAATGAAAGAATATTTAATACAAATAATCCCAAGTTTTCAAATATACAAATATCTGTTTCGTCTACAAATTTAAAAACTTTTGCCCAATACATTTGCGTACGATAATTGGTTTGGATCGTATATCACACATGTTAATTAAATTATCGTACTTGTACGATAATTATCGTATGGTTGATAACCCTGGGCAGAGAGAAGTTAAATTTAAACGTACATCCATCCCCGGATGTTAGCATAATATGGAACACACAGCCTGCATCAATGAAAGGTCCATGTGTGGATAGAAGGTTTTAATAATGAAAGAACAAGTGTGATGAATAAATGCCGCCCATCAACATCCAGAAGGTGGATGTCTTGATCAAAGAAGACTGACAAATCACATTAATATGTACGCAGTCTGTCGCAAAGAAAACTGAACTGTTTTTAAATTGAATATAGTTTGCTTGTGTGGTACAAAACTTGCACAAATCTTTCTCAGTCCCAAATGCTGTGTCAAAATGCGATTAATTGAATATTTTGATTGATATTTAATTTCATTTCCACGTATCGCAATGAGAATTTCGACTCATTTCTGATAAATTCACACACAAGTTCGATGTTACTTTCCATAGCCACATATTTTTTGCACCAAAATGTTGTCATTTATTTCATTACGACCGTCTTTAAATCCTTTATACCACTCATACACACGCGTACGTAATAAACACGTATCACCATATACTTATTTCATCTAATTAAACGTTTCAGCAAACGATTTCCTGAGTTTGAAACAGAACTTGATATTTATTTGCTCTTTGCTCAAAATTTTATTTTTCGACCAATGCCAAATACATACTGTTGCTTTATGCGCAATTTCTCTACTTCGAGTGATGCAAATGTCATGATAGCTTGACATGACATTGGTGCAAGGTCTACCTTACCGGCGCATATTTCTTTAATAGATGGCGCTACTAAGAATTACTATTTTAAGAAAGTTCGGTTTTCTCTGCGACAGACTGTGTATAACGGCTATCGTGGGCATTAGTTATAAATCTATACAAACTATAGTGCATGACTACTATGAAGTTTATTCGTGATGGTTGTCCATACAGTTTACAGCTTAGCTTGGGCATAGGTTTCTCCACAACACACAGGAGACGAGTCATGGGTACATTATTATGAACCTGAAAGCAAGAAGTGGAAACTTCCGTCGTCGCTCTTTCAAACAACTTTCCGGCAATAAGCTGGTGCTGAATTTCTTTCAGCATACACGGAGACCTATTCTGGATGCGTTACACACACATGATTAAACTGTAAGGCCAAAAACATGCGTCAAACATCGAGGACTATTGTCCAACGAGATGCAATTGAATTGCATCCGCGTTTCTTTACAAGCTTGACTTAACACTGTCTGATTACCATATCTTCGGATCCTTGAAGGAGATATTTCGCGAAGTTACAACTCGGATGGTAAGTGCTGACGCCAACAAAAAAGCTAACTCTTCAAGAGTATAAAGAAGCTCGTTAAATGATTCCAGAAATGCCTCACCGTGCTATGTGGAAAAGAAAGTGCTTGGCATTTGGCTTAAATCAGTACAAATATATTTTCATTAATATATATATATATATACGGCAAAAATTTTAAAGATATAAAATACCAAAATTAAAAAATTCGGCCGAGTTTTCCAAACATTACCAATTTTTTATTCAGAAAATTTGCAGTGAATTTTTTATATATGTTTATCATGGTGTTTACTACTTCTTGATAGATTATGCAATAAATTAAATTAAATGATTGTCGTTTGTATTTTACAACAAAAAATGGTTAAAGAAACTATATTGTAATGTACCTTTAGGACCGAGTTCGATATGATTGATGTTTAGAACTAAAGGAATTAATCTTTTGAAAACTGGTATGTATAATATTAACGCTTAACAGATGCCGAAACATTTATCTGCTCTGCAAAAGCAACTTTCAATAGACAGCGTTCGCTTGATTATTACTTAGGTTGCTTTAAAAGTTTTACGGTTCAGCTACTTCCCGCAAGGTGGCGCTGTCGGAAATATTTTTTTCGTAGTCTCTGAGACTTTTCAGTCCGAATAGGATTTACAGATTTCTAGCATATACTTTTGTCTCTTTTTAGTAATTTTTTAAATAAAAAAAATTTTGTGAAAAATGGAATTAACCCGCGAAAATTTTCGACCCGCGATTTTCTACGATTTTAAAGACAGTTTCATTCGACAACAGCGTCCGCAAAAAATCAAGCGATTGTTTGACGATGAAGCACCATTCTCGGCGACTGCTGAATAGTGGTACAACGAGTTCCAGCGTGAACGTGCTTCACTGAAAGACGAGCATCATGAAGGACGGTCTGCCACTGCAGTCACTCCAGAAAACATCGACGCCGTGTACAATTTGATAAAGATAGACAGTCACTGCATATACAGATATTCGAGTATCATTGGACATAACCCAAATCATAACTATCCTGCATGATCATCTTGCTATCAGAAAGCTTTGCGCTCGATGGGTACCACACAATTTAACGGAAATTCAAAAAAGCGCGCGTATGGATTGGTGCTAAAAGATGCTTAGAAAATTCAACCGAAGTCGAGCAAAATCAGTGTACGACATCGTTACATGTGACGAAAGTTATATTTTTTGTTATGAGCCAAAAAGCAAGCGACAATCGTCTCAATGGATCTTCAAAGACGAGGAGAAACTCACGAAAGTGATATACGAATGAAGCTCTGGCAAGAAAATAATGGCTCCTTTTTTCAGACACACCAGTTATCTTGCTACTATTCCACTAGAGGATCGTCACACAGTCAATGCTGAATGGTATACAAGCATTTGTTTGCCAACTGTGTTTCAAAAAGTGTGCGACCAAATGGATGAATCGCTTCACGAACGGAATTGATGACTCATCCGCTTTATAGTCCCGACCTGGTCCCTTGTGACTTCTTTTTATTCCCATACATATAAACAAAATGTGTTGATTGAAATTTAATACCCCGAGACGACTGAAAGCTTACGAAAGCTTCTTATCTGAGGTGACGTGAAGAACAATGGGTCCAATATTTTGAGAACTGGTTCCACCGAATGCAGAAGTGCATAGATCGTAAGGTGAATATTTTAAAAAACAATAAAAAAAATTGGTTAAAACAATTGATTTTTTTCGGTATCATCCGTCAAAATTTTAAAGCAACCTATGTATATTATTATAAAAGAACATTATAATGGGGTTATTATAACCAAGAAATGCCTCTGTAAACTAAAAATTTATGGTGTCTGTTCTTGGGAATATTATGCAATTTTACTGATAGATTTTAAATTAATAAATGCAATTATCAATGGATAATATGCATCTTTACTGCATAAGCTACAAAATAATTCCATCATTTACATACAATACAGACTTGGTTCCCATAATTACTTCTATTTAGTGATCCAAAAAAAGAATTCAGTGCAAGGTTTTTTGGGGCGACTACGCCAACAAATGATTATGATTGTCCATTTTGAAAGATTATTGATAAGATGTCTAAAATTGAAAGGTGCTTATATTAATAAAAATAAACTGTTTTAATTCTTATTTCTATTGTCATCAAATATTACATGATTAATTAAATAACACAGCTTATGTTTAATTTTGTAAATGATTCTACTTGAGAAATAAATAACACAGGCCTGCGATGGAAAAATTATTTAAAATACAATTAGTGATTTTTATAGCTTTTTGTACACTGATTACGGAGAATATAATAGCAAAATTCCATCACGCACAGTTTAGTAACAAATTTCACTTGAAATTATCAATAACTAGGCATTTTAGGCAAGAAAGCATTATAGTGTTTAATCTTAATAATTAAAATTAGCCTTAGATTGGCCGTGAGAAATATTGATTTGGTCGGGTGGCTGTCAAACCTTTGTTCGATCCCCAGCGATCCTACAGCAGAAGAAGCACAAAACCAAGTTTTGATGGGAAGCGAAAACGATACAAGGACTATTGAACAAGACGATAATTCAGTTTTACTAATTTTGTGTTGTTTTTATGAAAAATGATCGGTTACTTATGATTTTAATAAAATGCAAAATAAAATATACATTCCATAATTTTTTGTATTTGGCTTACTATTCCTAAAATACATCTGTCTTTTTTTTTGTGAGAAAAGCTTATGTGATAGAAAAAAACGGTTTTTGTAAAGTGATTAAAGTTAAAACAATTTTTATAAAGCATTTTTTTGCAGGCCTGTGTAATTTTAGTATTAAATAAGTAATAGATTTTGTGTTTTAGGATTTTGTTGGAACACCAATCAATGCCAAAAGTGTGCAACTCCAACGGACAGCTCGATCGATTGCAAATTTTGTAATGACTTCCTCGATGGTGATAAATGTGTCACAGAATGCCCCAAAAACAAGTATGTCTCTTAATTTTAGTGATTGGTAAACCAATATCAACTGTCAGATTTTCAGATACATTTGGATATCCCGATGCGTTACCTACGAAGAATGCACGTCTGTACCTGACAAGGATATGTTCATCATTAACGGGACAAATTGCACTCACACATGTCCAAAACGTTATGAGATGAAAGTTTCGAACAATAAAAATAATTGTGAATATTGCGAAGATAGGTGCATAAAATACTGCAATGGAACAGAAGTTGAAAATATTTATGTATTGGGAACATTAGCAGGTTGTACACATATAAATGGTTCATTGACAATATCTTTAGGCAAAACAGCTAAAATATCTCAGAAACTATTAGAATATAATTTAGACCAAATCAGGGTAATAATGGGTGTGTTGAAAATACAGAATACACACCAAATTGACTCTTTGGATTTTTTGAAAGGTCTGACAGAGATAAGAGGTTTAAAAGAGCACAATTTAAACAATTACATAGTAACCGTTATAAATAATGTAGATTTGACAAAACTTTTTAATTGGACTACTACTAATATAAAATTAGGTGAAGGCGACATATCATTTCATCATAACCCTTTGTTGTGTATGTCAGAAATAGAAAAATTCGCTAAGAGAACGAATAAAACTGAAAGTCTACGTACAGATAGAGTAGATGTTTCTCCACTTTCTAATGGTGATCAGGCGGCTTGTTCTATACGATCAGATATAATAACGGAAGAACTTAACAAAAACGCGAGCTTTATAACCATTAAATGGACAGATCCTTTAGCAAACAAAAGTGAACTAATAGGATATTATGTATATTACAAAACTACAAAAAGTTGTGAAGATAACAGCGTAGTGAGTAGAGATAATTGTGACATACAGGACTGGTCAGCTGATTTAGTAAACGAACCCATGATTGATTTAAATAATCTCAAAGCATTCACATCATATTTTTACTATATCAAAATTTTATCAAATAAATCGAATTCCGAAACTCCAGTTAAATGTTTTAAAACATCCGCGCATGATCCTTCGCCACCATCTAACGTCAAGCTAGCACCTGTTAGTTCTGATACAATTAATTTAACCTGGACTGCCCCAGAATCTCCGAACGGAGTTTTATCACACTACCTTCTATTTGCCTTTATACAAAAAGACGACAAAGTACTTTTGGATACGCGCAATTACTGTACCAAACGCATTACGTCACACATAGAAGTAAGTAAACAACCAAGTAATGAAGAGCCAAATTGTACTCTTCGCTGTGACGAGTCCATTAGTTCGGATACAAATTTCTTTGAACAATTGTGCTATTCTTACGATAGTTCACAAATGGACTTGTTCGCTTCATGTCATGACTACAAAATAAATATTATAAATTTACCCGCTGAATTGCCACAAATAGGCAAACGAGATAAAAGTGGTATCGCAGAAGTAAAAATAAAAGCAGTCGATGTAAAAATAGATGCTAACGTTACTACCTACAATATTACGAACTTGTATCATTACACTCAATACGTGTTTTATTTTTCGGCTTGTAATACTGAAAACCATACATCTTATTGCAGCGCAATCATTATGGAATCCGCGAGAACATTAAGCAAAGATGGTGCTGACGATATTGATAAAGTTGAAAAAACGACAGATAAAAATAATGCCTATATTACATGGAGAGAACCGAAACAGCCAAATGGTATTATTGTTAATTACAATTTGATATATGGTCTAGCAGATAACGCTGGGACAAAGACAGAATGCATTACCAGAGCTCAACATGCACAATCTGATTCTACCTATGTAATCAAAAATTTAGATCCAGGTAAATATCGGGTGCAAGTTCAAGCTGAATCTTTAGCCGGAAAAAGTAAATTTGTCGATACGACTTTTACAATTAATTCTAATACTGATGGAATTATCATCGGTGTTGTAGTTTTCTTATTTTGCGTTGTAGTGGGAGTTGTTCTTATTCTCTACGTTCGCTATAAAAAGAGAAGAGAATTAGATAGTATACATTTAATAGCTAGAATTAATCCTGATTACGCGGGCACCACCTATATCGCAGACGAATGGGAGATGGAAAGAAGCAATATCGACGTTCAAAAAGAATTGGGTCAAGGCACATTTGGAATGGTTTACAGAGGCTTCATTAAATCTCAAGGCATCCCTTGTGCAGTCAAAACAATAAATGAAGCTAGTAATATTCACGACCGATTAGAATTCCTTAATGAAGCATCGGTAATGAAATCTTTCAACGAAGCCCATCACGTAGTGAAACTTCTTGGAGTGGTATCTAAAGGACCACCTCCATTAGTTATTATGGAATTAATGGAGAGAGGAGATTTGAAAAGTTACCTGAGAAGATCTAGAGAGTCTTCTCATAATATAACATGTACAGAAATGTATAGAATGGCAGCCGAAATAGCAGATGGTATGGCATATCTAGCAGCTAAAAAATTTATTCACAGAGACCTAGCAGCTAGAAATTGTATGGTTTCTGCAGACTATACAGTAAAGATAGGTGATTTTGGAATGGCCAGAGATATTTATGAAACAGATTATTACCGAAAAGAAAGCAAAGGTTTACTTCCAGTTCGTTGGATGGCACCAGAGAGTTTAGCAGACGGTGTTTTTACATCAGATTCTGATGTTTGGAGTTATGGTGTTGTTCTTTGGGAAATGGTTACTTTAGCTGAACAGCCCTATCAAGGTCTTGCAAATGAACAAGTTTTTCAGTTTGTTGTCGCCAAAGGTACATTAGACCGACCTCCTGATTGTCCTAATTTGTTATACGAAATAATGCAAGTTTGTTGGAAATGGAGGCCTTATGACAGGCCACTCTTTACAGATATAGTGGAAAAATTAGAAACGCATATTGGTCAAGATTTTAGATTAGTTTCATTTTATCATAGTAGAGAAGGTGAAGAATACAGAATGACTGATAGAGAGAGGGTTTACAACCACCCGGCCCTATCAATACCAATGCAGGAAGAGAAATTCGCCCATTGGAAAACTTCAGATGAAGAGGTGAATCTGTATTCTGGCAACGAAGACCGTCCAAACGAAATATTGTCATATTCACACCAAAGACACAGTAGGCCATCTTCAAATTACCATTTAGAGAGTAGTTCTTCACAGAACGGGTACAATGCATGTCCACTTTCGTCGATATAACCTTAACGAAAATTATAGTTACTTTTTAATTTTTTTATATAGTTTGTATTACATGAATGTGATATAATATGTAGTCATTAGGTGTAATTATGTAAAGAACATTTCGAATTTTATCGTTATCCTGTATCTTAATTTTAAATGAACATTATTCACGTTCTTAGAAATGCATTTTTTAAATTACGATTTTACGTCACATGTTTATTTTTCTGTATATGCTATTATACCTAATTATTTTGAAGTTTCTACAACATAATGTGTTCAAAGAAGTCTCAGAAGGTAACACCTAAATTATACAAAATGTTATGATAAGAAGAGTATATGTAATTTATATATGCATACTTGTAACAGATTTTTATATAATGAAAGTTGTTAAGAAAATACTTTCAAATATGTCTAAAAATATTTTTGGAAAATATTCTTCTTATCATATAATAAGCAACATTTATTGATAATATAATCTAATAATGTTATAATTTAGAAAATCAAAAGAGAATTAGGGAATTTTGTTATGGAAATTGTCTATTCAAAAAGACTTAAGATATTTTGTAAACCAATTAGGATATAATATAAATTAGGCTAAGTCAAAACCGTAAATAATTGTATACTGAATCATTATAATATGGTTTCATTTTGAGTAGTCTGAGAAAAACTAATTTTAAAATTTTACATGTATTCATATATCTTTAAGTCTAAGTCTTACAAGTTTTTAGCTTGGAGGATACAATAACTGAATAAGAGTATCCAGAATCAGATACTTCACATCCTGATCAATGTAGCATATTTGATATAATTTTTGTTTTTTACTGTACAAATATAAATATTGTAAGAAATTGTTTACATTCATTGTATTTCTTTAATTTAGTTGGCAGTAAGTTATCGACAATATATGAAAACAAATTCTCAAAATATGCTCGAAATTACAAAGAAAGATGTTTTTTTAGTTCAGGTATTTTCTAAGAATTTTTATTATTGCCTTCGATTTTAAAGAACTATTTTCAAGTCAGGAAAAGCTTATTTCTGCTACTTTCGAATTTCAATGTTCTTTAGTTAAAAATGTTCAATATTTAATACTACAGTAATATTAACGCAAATTTGATTTCGTGTTACACAAATGGGACTTCAAAAAGTAGAATAGAAAAGGATAAGAATTTTTTAAGTGCTTTGATATCAATTATTTATAGTCCAAAAATATATGGCTATATTTGGTTCTTATTATAGATCAATTTCCAAAGTCCCTAATAGTGATTTTATATTTAACATATTACATACATATACATGAATTTTTTCTTCACCTCTATGTCAATTAATCAAAGAATATTAAGAAATATAATTTTAAGAAATAAAGTAAATGGTTGTTTAATATGTGCCAATGTATTTGAATCATCTAAGTAGCACGAGAAAATATATCACTAAATATTAACATTGTCTGACTTATACAAGTATAAAATTTAATTGTACAGATAGATCTTAACTTGGGTTTCTAAACATAATTACCATAGCGTCATTAAAACATATCACTCATATTTGACTAATCTAAATTATTTTTGGAGTAATCGATGTATTTGGAATATGGGTATAATGAGAAATTAATGTGTGTATTTCTTGCAATAAAAATAATTCTTTAAGTATATGATTTCATCATACTACAGCTAACTAGTACATAAGAACATGCCAACCACTAGTATTGTTTATTATAAATCTGTTTTTTCTGAAACAATCGTTTCATGAGAAAAATTCTTATAGGCAGAGTAAATGCTAAAACATGTAATAATGGTTGGTTATGGATATATATCAATTTATTTCAAATTTAACAATCCTAAAATCACACTTTTCTCACTATCGCTTTTATTAAGTTAAAATACTGTGACTTAGTCTTAAAGAGTAATTAACCTAAATACAGAATTTGAGCAAAATCAAACATAGTAATGGGAAGCATTCGACTACTCAATACGGAACCACAAATAGTTATACTGAGAGTTGATTATTTTGGTAATTTTTTGTCAATTATATTACTGCATGTGTTCACAAAGAAGTGACACATATTTGTAGAAAGTAGAAGTTGTTGCACACATTTATTTTTGATTGATTTAAATGTAAATTTATTAAACAAAAATTTAGTGATTAGTGTAAGTGACATTCCACAAACTCCAAATAATTCTTCTTTTTGCAAAACATTTTAATTTCTGTGGCAGTAAATTGAAATTACCACTATTCTTCTTAACAGGTATATATTTTATTGTCACTACTGTTATTAATTTATTTTTAATTAATGTGATGACACTCACATCCGAACAATTAATACCCACCACTCTCTTCTAAATTTTCCAGTTATTTATTTCGATTGCATTTGCTATGCATTATAATTTTCACTTAAGTATTCTATTAGTTTATAATTTTGGAAATTCTGAATGATCGTGCATTAAATTGTTTTTCCATTATCTTGATTGTAACTAGTATTTTTGATCCCTCACTTATATTAACCCAAATGTGCCTGAAATTTTTTGAATCTATATTTTTTTTTGAATATATACAACTAACATACACATAATTATATACATATACAAATATGTACACATATATGAATAAGCTTTCTACAAAATATTAATTCCTTTTTACCTCAACTACCTTGGACAATAAATGAAATATGATGATTTAATTTAGCTTACCTTTTATTAATTAATATTTCAACAATATTTGACAAAGCAAATTTCTGAAGCTCAAAGAAAATTTTTGTGTATACAAATAGAGTGCTTTGTAACCTCAATTGAACTACTTGCCAACTGTACACACCTGCATGTATCGTTTAGAATGCTAGTTTTGTTAATACTTGCATTTTATTTATATTTATATAGTATATGCCTAATTCATACAAAATGTAATTAATCTTTTGGCAAGTCGACTGCCACACAGTCAAAGTCTTCTATTAATGTAACTATTTTGTTTAACAACACTTGTCTTTTACACAATAGTAATAAAAATTTATAATGCATGTTAAAAGATCCGTTAAACATAGTATATAAAATAGTTTTTTATCCCTACCTTTACAAGTGTAATAAATACCATAATTTTGTTACATTAAAGAAAAGGGAAAGGCATTTTAGTATAATTCAAAAACATTAAACACCACATCATGAAACGTTTACATAAATATTCGAAGTAATACGGAATGTTCTATTGGAAAGCATCTATCTGCATATTAATGAATACTATTGCTGTCAAGATTTAATATATAGCATAAGACAAATACAAATACACAGAGTTCTATTGCTTAGTGAGATAATAGCTATTTGTTAAGTTTACTAATGAGATAGTGCGAGTATGATAGAATAAATATAATCATGCTTAATTTAAAACGAATTGATCGTCATTTAATCAAGCACTTAGGAATTAGGGTTTCATCTTTACATAACGCTGCAATATAAACATTTTAGCCAATGTGTTTACTAATAAATATTTTAGTGTGTTTATCGTTTAGTTTAACAAAACAATAAATCCAACACATCAAATTTAAAGAATAATGATTTTTAAAATGCAAATTTCATTTATTGTCCAAGAAATTCGAATTGAAACGTTCAAAAAAGAATCAGAAAATTTTGAAAATAGAATAAAGGAAAAGTTTACTTAAAAATTGTACGTTATATAAAATAAAGGACATATACTAGTTATACGTATATAAAATTATGTAAAATGAAAGAAAATATACATAAGCAAATATTCTTAAAAATTCAGTCTCATGATAAGAATGATTTCATGTTATATGATTCGACTCTAATAAGATGATTGCACGTCTTCATCAAAGCGTTAGCTCATAAAATTCCAAATTTCCTTTTGCATTTCTGATTTTGTATTACATTTTCGTAAGCTTTGTATTTATATCAAAGAAAAAACTTTTTTTCCTAAAGATTAACTGATGCTAATGTATTTTATACATTGTGTCCGATATACAACTAACCTAATGAAAGAAAAACAGCTCATTTTTAGGCATTTTTTCAATTTATTTTTTAATAAATTCTTAGTAATATTGTTTTTATTAGCGAAAAGCATTGAATATAATAAATGACACACATATAACTAAGCAGTACTATAAATCAGGTATAAATTTTAAATAATAATCTATTCATGAAGAGGCTAATCAACATATTTCATAGCGACGCCCTATCTGTATTAAATATAACAATAGTTCTTGTGGAATTGGAATTTAAATTAATGAAATAGATTTATTTCGATGGTAATTTTATGGTGTAGACTGACAATCCTCCCAGCTCAGTCGTTTAAGTTTTATGAGATTTATTTGCTCAGTGAAGATACGCTGTGGAGATACATCTAGCCATTGGGAATACATCAAAACATAGTTAAGTTGGCATATATGGTTATAATCTCTTCGTCAACTAACTTAATACATAATTAGTTTAAAATTTTAAATATCAGTTGTCATAACCGCAAACATAAATCGGCAAGGTGTTGATCTTGTTAATTGATGTTTAAAGATACGATAACCTATAAAAATTATGTGAAACAATTTATGAAACTAACTCGGACACTATTTAAAATTGCCAAGAACTACTTTGATTTGATCTCCCAATAACTGTAACTACAATATAGATATACTTTTCGAATTTTGTATCTAGTCAAAGTGACATAATGACATTTACGAAATGACAGCTAGAAAACAATCACCAAATTGCATGTTAAGTGTTTTTAAGGATTTCGCGTACGTACTTTGTTAAATGTAAGATTGGAACGTGATCAATCAATGATTCGCGCTGCTATTTAGAGAATCAGAAGTAAATGTTAAACACGAAATTGCTTTTTTTTGTTCATATGTCTTAGTTAATTCCTGTACCATTTGAATTTTGCTAGAATGGAATAGACAATCTAACATTTTTTGAATACCGAAATGTTAATCAAATACCATGTCTAATTCACAGTAAAGGAGCTTAAAAGCGGTAACTCATTTGTCTATTTTCACTATTCCTATATTTAGTACGAATAAATTCTTATGTCCCGAAATTCACCACCAATACCAAACATTTTGACATGATTAAACAAATTTCGCCTACACTTTCTTGACTTGCGCCAGTGTTCGTGCTGGTTCCAGTCGGTTAGGTTACTTTAAATTCTTCTTGGCATTTAATCGGAATGTATTAGGATTTTCATCAGGGTACTATGCGCGAATCTTTATTAAATTATAAATTATGTGAATCGCCTTTTATAGAATAAGAGTTTATTTATTTTGAAATTATTTTTCAAAATATGCAAGCCTAATGGAATTGGGATTTTAACTGTACTGAAATTGCAAAACTTTTTCTTCAAGTAAATCGCAAACCCAGACGCGAGTTTTAAATTTACTTTCTTATATACAATAATTACCTATTATATTGTAGTCATTCCGAATCGTTTAGAGTAATAGAATTGTTTTCAATTGTTTTTCTATTCTGCTTTTAAAATTTCAGGAATAGTTCAAAAAGATGAAAGACGATACTGTTATTTTAGAGTCAATTGTATGTGTTTGGAGGTTAAGTAACTAAAACTAATAAATTTTAATGAGTTTCTTCTCAGCTCTGCATAAATTATTGCAATTTGTACAAACAAAAAATTTCTGTCCACATTTCAACAGATACTCAAATTCACTTTGCTTTGAGTTGTATGTTTTCCGTATGTAAAATAAAGCTACTGCTTTACCATTTCTATTTAGTTCTTTATTAAGTTAATAATTACCCTTCCGATAAAATATTGATCAGAATATAATTTTCAATCTATTTATTTTAACATAATAGCAGAGTTAATTTCTTTATATCTTTTTATGAATATTTTCGATACAAATTTTTTAAATAAAAGTTCTTTTTTTAATATTTTTGAAGTAAGTACGCATATTCCTAACGTCCTTTTAAAAACACGAGTACCTTCAAGTCTAAGTAGTTTTTAAAATAGCACGGACACACATTTTAAACTTGTATAGAGAATTTTTAAATGTAATTTAAAAACTAATTTATTAATTATGTAGCCGAATAAGTGCAGGTCTACAGAATCATTTAATTCTGAGTAATACTAATTTATTTTAAAGCTCTCTGAATTAGGACTCTTAATTGCATAAAAATTTACATATTGCTGTATGCAAAAAAATATATCTTTTGTTAAACGAAAATTTGAAACCTTTGTAGTTCCATTAACAATCAAAGTGTACACAAAGTATTTGTACACATCATTTTCAAACGTTTTTCTGAAAGTTCTTTAAATTATCGTTGACATATATTTTTGTGCAAAATATTCGCTAGTAATTAAACATTACCAAACCTCGCTGTTTTAAAGTTATTTAAATTTAATAACTCTCAAACAACGAGGTTTAAATAACATGTTCTACACTGCTAGTAAGTGAATTAATATCATATTGTTTTGACATGATTTCTGCACAGAGGTTCAACTATTATTAAATGTAGGATACTTTTAGACTAGTAAATAATTTTGTGTTCATTATTTTTAACACTTAGAAATAAGTATTAATTAATAACGAAATGTTAAATATTTTATCGATGATAGTTATTTATATTCACAATGAGTTTCTTTGCTAATTTTTATTATAGAAATATATAACTTACGCTTATAGACCCCACTACCTGATGCTTCCAAAATTTTAGTTTTGTAAAATTTCACCTAACAACTTTAGTTTCATTCTCCTGATGTTTTGATCAAAAATCTAAAATGGCTCAGTCACTTAGTAACTCAATGGTATATATTCTTTTACTATTATCTTCGATTATTAATGAAGTTTCGCAAAAAATTTCCATTTTTTTTGTTTTATATTTTTTTATTAAATATGACAACGGATAAATTTCTTATCTTGTCCCAATAAATAAGATCGTCACAAGCCACTAAAACTGGATTGTTTAGACAACAAGCTAGTAGGCTATCTTGAAAATAAGCATAACAAAACGACTTTTTAGTTTGGTAACCAATTTATATAGCATAAAAGATACTGAATAGAGACTAAAAACTACATTACTCGAAGAATTCATACAAGATTTTGCCAGTTGCCATATTGATTTGAACTATAATATAATTATAACATTTGGAGGAAATTTATGATTATCGTTTTATTTTTATATGTGTTTTTGATATTTGAAAAAAGTTATATAAAGAACGTTGACTTGTAGTTGGAGATGCCTTTTTGTACCTAAAGGAAAGGATGTCATTTCAAGGAAAGCAACAAGGACAAAAATATTTAGTGGAAGAAAAATGTAGTCAAACTTTTAACAATAATTACTGGGTGTTTGTAATTCTTTAAACAAAGTATAATTCAAATTTAGTGTATTAACATATATGTTAATATATATATATATATATATATATATATATATATATATATATATATATATGTTGGGGGATACAAAAGAAACCAACTAATCTGATCAAGATTCGTACATAATAACAGTATGTCTGCAGAATATTCTGTGCAAATATTATTTTACTTAAAATTATACCAAATATTCTTCTTAATGCACCCTAGACCGTGAGTGCATAGCCAGTGTAATAAAGTTAATTAAAAATCGATTACATTTATTTTATATATATACATATATATATATATATATATATATATATATATATATATATATACATATAAAATAAAAGTTGTATATATATATACAATTTGTCTTGATTAGATATAATTTTGTTGGATAATTGTATGCATAGTAGTTTGTTCTTGAAAACAATTTTCAAAACTAAGAATAAATAAATTAATTGTTGTTTCTTACCGTAATACTGCAACAAATTGTAATTTCTGAGCAATATTGACATTAAAATTATTACGTGACATATACTTGTATATAATATGTATTACTATGTTGTTTAGTGACACGATTGTCTTCTGCTTTTTTTTACTAACACTGCATCTATCTCTCGTAAATACACAATACATACTTATAATCGATTTTATATATTTTATTACACTAATTAAAATAAAATTAAACCGTTTATACTTGCTATATTTCTCACGTATTTAATAGTTGTTACGTTGACAAATAGAGTATTACTTTTCAAACTCAAACATCATTGCATTATAAAATTCAATAAAAATGAAAAAGTAAATGATATGGTAGAAATGTACCTACCCTGTAGTACATGCCGCAAATCGAGTTTTAGATTTTATAGTGTACCATAACACTGTTTTTCTTTGTGAACTGCTAGTATATTGTGACGAGTGAGCAATTGTTATAGTATAATGGATTCCTCTTGAAGTTGAACGAAAATTAAAATCATAAAATATTTTATGGTATATTTGCACTTGAAGCGCATTTTTTAATATGAATGTAATACCGGCTATAAATTCATTGGGCTTATGAAATTCAGAACTTTAACCTAAGTTTGACGGTGGCCATATATTCTAAAATTGTAATTATGGTTCCCTTATTTACAAATTAAATATTTAGGCGTTTCATACTAAATATAATGTTATTCATTAGAGAACCAAAAAAAAACTTTTTTATTAATAATACAGCCCATTTTATATAATGTGTACGCTTATGAATAAAACAAAACTTTTGCTATCAATTTTGTTAGCAGACTTATAGATGTAGTATATAGTAAGAACTAAACTATAAAATATATGAAGATCTAAGTAAAAATTTTTTTAAATGAACTATATAAGTAACTTAAAACTTTAATTGCAGATTTATGAAAGTGAATGATTACTTGACAAAGTCATTGAAAGTCATAAGTTCTGGTTGTTTTACTTGTAGAATGAATAAAGTGTTCTAGAATTGTTTGAAAATTATGAGCGACATTACATAAAATAAACATGTAATTTTGATTATTAGTTTTTTACATGGAGAATAGAGTTTAGAGATATTGGCATATTTTATATTTTTAAATTTCTATTTGTTAAATTTGTAAAAAAATTGAGATTTCCTTTTGTACTTGGAGTGTAAATATTTTGTTATTTAATTAATAAATTTTATGGTTTCACTAATAATATGTTACATTGTTTTTCGTTTATTACGTGAATCGATATAATTCTGTTATTAAGAAATGTATTATTATAAATGTTGGAATTTTAGAAATTTTATAGTTACGTCATAGTGATATTAATTATCAATAACAAAAGTAACTATTTCAATAATTCTGATTTACGCAATTAATTGTTGACCTATATTTTCAAAGAGACTTTACTTGACTTAACTTTTTAAAACCATTTATGTTTTTATTATAATAATTGGTGGAATTTAAATTGTTCGATTTGCTTGTGTGAAACCAAATTCATATATTAATTCAATATTATTAGCGTCAAGAGAAATAAAAGAAATTCGAACTACAATTTAAAAATATTAATTGTCGACGCCATCTCGTATATACCGTCGTAACTAATTTAGTTTAGGTTATATAAATTTACAACTTAAATAATACGTGGGATCGCACATGTGTGTATGTATATAAGTTAGCAAGATATTTTGTAAATTATTTTCTCAAAATATTTATTTATATTTGTTAAAATTAAACTTGTTACTAAAATAAATTAGTTAATTAATGGTTCTCAAATAATTTAAAATAAACATATTATTCTAATAATACAGCAAGTATTTATGTCCAGAAATTAATTTTGTTTATTCCAATTTAGTTTGTAGTACTACTTATTTTAACAATGCAAAGAAAATGAAAATATAGATATTACATTCATTGCAATTTGTATGGTACTATTTAAAACTTATGCATAATAATAAGAAGAAACCAATAGCAAACCAAGTAGTATTTAATGGTGCGTGTCACTAGTCCTGCAAATGTACTTTTCACATTAGAATTTTACCAATTGTAATATTTTTAGGAGGTATGAGAAAATTGCAATAATTAAAAAACACTTCATTACTATTTATGTAGTCATGGCAGTGAATCTTGGATGGTGCTAAAGTTAGTTAGCTCAAAACTTTGAGTTGCATAGATGTGAATAGATCTGAACTGTTGGTAATTACCCTATAGTTGTTATTGTTTTGCTACATAACCGTGATGTAATAGTTTATTATAATTGTTTTTATTGATATTTGACTATACAAATTAATATAATTTTGTTAATACATACTAGCATTTGATGCGTTTTATTATTTCTTCGTTTAAGATATGGAAAATGAAAAGAAAAATAAAGTGGAAACTAACAGAAATATAGGATTAAGTTAATGTAATGTATGTTGCACTCTGTGTATATTAGGGACAAGCTCTTATTTTAAAATTCCTTGTTTTTAAATTTAATCAACTAATTAACTATCAATTTGTATTTTATTTGCAAAATCATTACCACACTCGCGCAAAGAATAAAGGGATCCTAAAGAAATTACTTATTACTAAGATATAATTAACAAGCTATGATTAATAAAATACTGTATGCATATTATGTCAATTTAAAATGTAAAAACAAATAACTTGTTCATAACTTTTTTACATTGAATAGTTAGAACTAGATAATATATAGTTAGAATTAGATAATAGTGCAACACTTCCTTTTGATGTTCGTCAACCACTATATTTTAATTTGTAACAATTATGTGAAAATGTATATATGTACTGTGTATAGCGAAAGTTTTCTAATTTATGAAGTTTACAATTTTCTTAAATTTTACTACGAAATATTTGCTTTACCCCATATATATATATATATATATATATATATATATATATATCACGTTAGAAATTTGTCTTAAATTTTATATATATATATATATATATATATATATATATATATATATATAAAGCAAATATTTGCATTTAACGTGAATTGTAAACTTCATAAATTAGAAAACTTTCGCCACAGTACATATATATATATATATATATATATATATATATATATATATATATATACATATATATACATATATATACATATATATATATATATATATATATATATATATATATGTATGTATGTATATAACTTTGTATTGAAGAGATTTTGAAGTTCATATATTGAAGGGTATTGTAGACCAGTGTCGTATTCTACCTAGAGTTCTCCTATACACTTTGAATAAGTGTTTTCTTTATAGAAATATATGTAAAGAAGACATACACATTTCCAGTTCTAGTAATTTTCGTGTCCACATATTCCATGTTTAAAACTGCCATATATAACACAAAAACAGCCTTTATACACTACTCATTAGTAATTAGCATTTCTAATATTATTAACAATATTTTACTGCGAAGTTACTTGAAAGGGAAATTTCCTTATTCAAAAGCGAACTAATTATGTATATTTTTAACAATACTGATTTAGATTATAGTCATTATTAATCATGAAAATATGTAGGAATTCTCACGATTATTATTTTTATGTAATTGCTGTAAATTTTAGCTTGCAGTTAATTTATAGTATTCTAAAGACATACACTGATTATTGAAGTTCCTGATAATATGTTTAAACTAGTAACTTTTTAAGTTTTGTTTTCATTTCTTTCCTTTTTACATAAAAAGTCACTATTAAAAGCAGTAAGAAAGTGTAAATATAATATACAAATGGTGTTCTGTTTTCTCTACTTTTGTATTTTTGAAAATAAAATGTTCGTATCATTGTAACGAAAAAGAAGGCATCGAAGGAAATACACTACGAATGCCTATTATATTACTGTTCATAATGTAAATGTGTATATTTTGTAAATGTTGTATACTTTAATAAATTTCATAAAAAAAATAATCGATTTTTTAATTGTTCAGTAATTTAAACTCATTATAATGTACTGTTGGCTAATAATAACGAGAGACTTATATGCCAGAAATGAAAACAGCAAGGTCAATGGAAATCAATTTATTAATATTTGCAAACTGATTAGAGAAGTTTTGCTGTTTACGTCAGAAGCGTTCGGATATGACAGTGAATCTCTTGTTTAAGAAAAGGCACATGAAGCAAATTTATAATATATATTAAAGGCGGCGTTTCTTTCGTCCATACATGATAAATATAGAAATATTTTCATAAAATACTCGCTACTGCAAATAACTTAAAAATGTCAAATTTTCACCATTTCTGACGTCACTGTTTATATTAGGGCCGCTATTTGAGATTATCAGTATGGCACTGTATTGAATCACTGGTTATGTTTTAACAAAATTGGCCATCCTAATTCTTCTATTTCACGTTGAAACTCTCAATAGAAAATGATGGAGGAGCAGGAGAGGGATACAGATATTAAAGCTACCCACTAATATCCTGCAAATATTAGCTCGTGTTTAGATGGAGCGAATGAATAAATTAAGAAAACAACCCTATGCGACACTTACATTACATGATTCATGTAGGACCACGTGATTTATGAATCATAATCACGTGGTCTACACTATTGTGCAAGTGTAAAGACATGTTTGTCGATGTATATAAGGAAGCATTATTAAATATAAACTTTTTATTCATGTCTATATTATAGGTATCAACAATGTGAGACCATTTACCAGTTCTTTCTACCTCAACTATTTTAAATTTCAAGTTCTTGGCTAAAAGATTATTTCCTAAACTCTTGAATAGATGGAGATCAAACAGAGGAATCACTTTATTGTTTGGCTATAATAACATTTCCGCAATCGCCTTCTCTCGCCCTAATGATACCTCGCCGTGTCTCCTTTACAAGCATATTAATGGCCCTAACATTTGTGGTACCTTGGTCACAAATGGACGCAATAATTTGTAAACCGCATTCCGTACGTTTTCTAACTATTGTTTTGAAAACGCAGACAATATCTGCTGCAGGTGTTGTTGATTTACAAAAAATGTATGCAACGAGTTGCTTCTACAAGTTGTAAATCCCCCTTATCATCCAAACCTGTACATGACTCGCAATTTCAACAGTGCGTTTGCAGCTATCATCAACGAAACCTTCTACCATATCCTTGCTTTTTGAATATTCTAAATGAGGTTGTAAACTCATTTCATCAAATGCAAGAATACACACTTTGTAAATATTGGAAAGGTATTTCGTTTTAACAGCAAGGTAATAAACCTGGTTATAAGTGGACGGATTGCAATAATTTCTTTAGAGTATGAACTCTTGGCAATACAAAAGTTTACTTGGGAGATTGCTTATACAATGTTACTTATAAAATCTAGTCATCGAAGGTTAAACGTTTCCCGGTTTTCTTTCTATTTCAGTTCAGTAATTGGAAACAAAAATTTTTACACAAATGAAGTTTCATTAAATTGAGCAAATCTCTCATAATATTTTACACATTTTTTAATTTATATTTTTTCTTAAACGAAAGAATTTCCTTGTAAAAAGTTATTTCATTTGGTGTTTTCCATGTAATTTTCCTATCAAATTTAAAATGCTGTCTGTAAAAAAGAAATTATACAGTAAACTTATTAATTACAGAAATAAAGATTATATGATTGTAAGATATAATTCATACATATTCTACTACTTGTAATTTAATAGATTTTCTTTATTGGTGGCAGCAACGTGAACTGATTCTAAAATATACAAAGCTATATTTATTATAATTGCATTTATAAATTGATTTCTTAAATATGTTACAAAAGATTATTTGCTGGTAAATACTGTGTTGGTATAGCATTTGGTGTTACTGTTTCGTGTTAGATACTGTGCCTCAAAATGCTTTTTACAAATGGTAAATGTATAGCGTTTATTCACAATGGTCATATTTAACAACTGAGAATTTCACGTAGCAATGATCCAGTGTTGAAACCGGGGCAATGTCCCTTTTTGGGACATTCATGAAGTACAGACCATTCTTGATTACAATTTGCAACATAACATTGTTTACCTGGCATGTTTAATAATTTATAAATATTAAAATGTATATATTATTATATATACATAATTACTATTACATTGACTAAGATAAATAATAGTAGTAAAGTTGTTATCTAAAAACAGGTTCAAAACTAGATAGTTTCAAGTTTATATGTTCACCCTTGCCAATATGTATATAATATATCCAAATGTATCTAAAACAAGCGGTTTTTATTAAGGCAACTAATTTACCGCCAACAGTTTTCGTATACTGCGCCATCTTTTATGCCCATAAAATACTATTCCACTGCTTCCTATTTGACATTATAAATCTTGGAACTTATACCTTTCAGAGACCTGTATTTAATGAAATTTATGTTTATATTAATAATTAACATTTCATTTCAAAAATTTACCTTCAAAAGAAGAGAATATCAATTTCTGTACAACTGGTGCTTGTTCAACAGGTAGAAGCTGTTTTTTCTTCTATTATTCAATTTAATACGAGTTATTGGAGACTAAAGATGACGACCCACATTATATGCTTTTAGGATGGTGCGCAATTTTACAGTGGAAAGTATTCCACAAGTTGTGCACTTGGTACACTTTTCCCGGTCGTTACGGATAATTACTTCTATATCCAGATCCAGGCGGAAAATTACGTGATACTCTTTTTTCCTTGCTGAAGACTTGTTACAGAAATAGCAATTAAATAATTAAAATTTTTAAAATACCATATATAATAAAAGGGAACAATAAATTCGGGATGCCTAAAATTTAAGAATAATAAAAAATGAAAGTACATCTTAGAAATAGTTTTGATACAGCCCTTTTTCAAACCTCATTTAGTTCCAATATCATTTTCATCAAAATGTTTATTATAAACATAGTAACTTTACATATACAGAGTGAGCAACAATGATTGACCTGATCTTTTATTACTTTCCGCACGCCCCATGTCAGTACTTACTTCCTTTTCTCTATCTGAAGTTAGCAGTTTAGTAATTTCTAGTGAGTTTCCCTACTCTATGTTTATGTCATTAGCCTTTCATTGAAGTGTAGTGTACAGAACTTGTTTTGTGATTAATATCCATTATTTATACTTATATACTAGCCTTCAACAGTCTTTTTAAAGTCTTCAGTTCACATATACGCAGCGAAAATGCCGTTTTCACTGTAATTTGTTGTTTACATAGTAGCTAGCATATTTTTTATTATAATTATTGGAATTGCGTGAGACACTGTCTAATTTCACTTTTAAGAGGAAGTAAATATTGAGGTGATATGTATGCAAAGAAGTATAGGATCAGGTCACTCATTGTAGCTCACACGTTACTCGTTCTTGAGTTAATACCTTAAATTTTCATTTGTTTATTACGTCATTGCAATTAGAAACAGAATGAAGACTTGTTTTATTGGATATATTCTGTAATTATTTATAAAGTACAAATGTAAAAATATTTTTATAAAGTTTACTGTTTCAAAAAGAGACAAATTTCTGAACATACCACAAGCTCAAATTACAACATATAAAATTCGTGAAAATTTTAATAGAAAAGTCAGTCAACCAGAAGTATTGTTAAACATACACAATAACATTTTTGTATTTATGTATGTAGATAAGATATTTGTTTTGAAAAC
The DNA here is from genome assembly GCA_031893035.1 of Dermolepida albohirtum. Lineage (NCBI taxonomy): Eukaryota > Metazoa > Arthropoda > Insecta > Coleoptera > Scarabaeidae > Dermolepida > Dermolepida albohirtum. The sequence goes on along the minus strand of JAVIWB010003530.1, from coordinate 8,260 downwards.
ACGTGTAGTTTTATTTATTGGGTTAAAAAGGTTCAAATAATACGTCATTAAAGGTACGACTATGTGATTTTGTCTTGCCTTCAACAAATGAGAATCAATTGTCATTTAAAAATTTGTCTCTTTTTTTTGAAATACAGTATAGTGGTTTTAAAAAAATCCGCAAATCTAGTTATGTTTTATATATATATATACTTGACAAACAACCCAAATTAAACTAATTTTTAGTCTAGTCAAATAATATTCAAAAGTATTTATCTAAATTTAGCAATTTGTAATCATAATTATGACCAATACATACCCATAAGTGCTAGTATCATTAATTACTAATGCATCGGATGTTAAGGGAATATTGAACTGTCGTTTAGTCGCTTTTATTTAAAAATTTCCACAATTGGGCTATTTTCTTTCAATTATTTCGTATATCGTGCATAATTATTAGTTTCATTATTCGCTAATCAGTTTGGCTTAGATAGTTTAGTGTATATTTGAATGGACATTATAACTTGTCTTAAAATAAGGGGTGATTCAAATATTCCCCTAAAATCTGAAACACAGCCCAAAAATTTAACTTACTATAAAAATTAAACGTAAAGAGTTACGATTATACAAAACCTACTTTTTTTTAATATGTACAATCTATTCAAAATTAAGACTAAATACTATGTTTGACATATCCTATTTCTGGTAAACTCGTTTATAAATAAATATAACATATTTGAAACAATTTTCATTTCAATATGAAAGTAATATATTTGTAAATCATAAATTATTGACATTTGTATCAAATTTATTTGTAAAATACAAAGTAAAACGTAAACTACTTTTAAAATCTATTATAAAAGTATATCAAAAATACAAGGATTACAAATGTAGAAACATTAGCAGCGTAAAATAATCGGATTCACTTGTGCTGGACAATAATAAGTCACTTTTACTATTACTGGTTCCAACACAAATAATAAATTGTTCTACAAAATCATTTATTAATCCATCTAAGTCTCATATTCTTTCCTCTACGTTAATTACATGTAGTTGATTGTCAAAGTCCTTACTTTGTGAAATTCCGTTACACCAAGGAATGAAAAAACACTGGTCTAAATTTTACACTATATTATACATTTAGTGCGACTATATAGTTTTGTCAGTCAGGATAATGTCCTAACAAACAAAACTAGCAGCTGTATTTCTGCCATTTCATATTACATATTTATATATTATATTGTTCCTTATGAAGATGTACTAGATGCAATATGTAACATTTCCACATTAGATACAGTATTTTCGGAACATAACCAATCTTGGATTATGCTTTTTCTTCATGAAATTGGTAGCATTACCTAGCAACTTAGACAATACTATTGAAACCATTCTTTAAAGGTAATACTATTCATTTCATCACGGTAGAGTTGTTTTTCTAGTTTGGAAAAGCAACATCCATCTACCGCAAATCAGAATTGAGATCTTGTATGAAGTATTATTAATTGCCTACCTTTAGCACTAAGGTTTTTTAAATCTGTCAATAATCCTTCAACAAAAGCTTGTCGTACACTTGTTATATTACATCAATTCAAATTTTTTCTTTGTGTATTCCTCATTTAACCATGTAAATGGTTAAATGTGTAAGTAAAATATTATAACCTCGTCACTGAAATATGTTATTGTTAGATATTTTCCTTTCCACTTGATATCTTCATCCTTTTCTATTAGTATAGTTTTAGTGTTTCACTTGATCTATCTGCAATATAAATTAATTATGAATGTTGTAAGACTCATTCTTGGTATAGTATCTCTTGTTATTTCTGTAGTTATTTTATCTAGTGCTGGAAATTTGTTTCTAAAAGAGAAACCATGCACCATCTACCATACAAAGCTTTCGACAGATTGATCAAATTCTTAAAGCTTCGAATGCCTGCCTACTTGTCCTTTAGAAAGTGCTAAGTTCACCTGTTTGTTTATATTCTTTAAGAAGGTGATATATAGTTGGTATTGCCAGCTCTATAATACATTCTTTATAATGTATTGTTATGGAAGTAATACCTACAACTTACTTAGTGTTTCAGAAATGCCCATTACATATATATTAGATGACATTCAGAACATGCTATCAACATCGAAATGTGTCGCAGAAGCAGTTCAATTGATTCAAGTAATATAATTGAAACAATAGTACGAAAAAGCCTTTGCTCCAATATTAAGAAGAGACGTCTCAAATTGACATGTGACGATTCTTTTTTGGAGCACTTTAATCATTTTATATGGGACCTAATAAATTCACAGTTTCTATATCATTTGTTACACTTTAATGTTACTTTATGAGAAAAATATACATACAGATGATAACTTGAGTAAGCAACTGCATTTTATCAAGTCTCATTTAATATTGAAGTATTATATTTCAGTCACCTAAAACAGCCATCTCTCGAAATGACTACATTTATCTAGAACCTTTGCTGGCCATCTTATCTAGGCCATTCAGTATATTCATTACAATTACTTAAACTTTTTAGTATGTTATCTGTTACCTACAGTATTTGTATATGAATTATATCTTACTATCACATAATCTTTATTTCTGTAATTAATAAGTTTACTGTATAATTTCTTTTTTACAGACAGCACTTTAAGTTTGATAGGAAAATTACATGGAAAACACCAAATGAAAAAACTAAGGAAATTCTTTCGATAAAGAAAACATAATAAATGTGCAATAAAAATATAAATTTAAATGAACGTGTAAAATATTGTGAGATCTGCTCAATTTAATGAAACTGTCATGAAAGATAAAATGCCTTCATTTGTATAAAAATTTTTGTTCCCAATTAATGAACTGGAATAGAAAGAAAACTGAGAAACGTTTGATCTTCGATGACAAGATTTTGTCAGTAACATTGTACATGCAATCTCCTAAAATTATAGATTTTTAAGTAAACTTTTGTATTGCCAGGAGTTCATACTCTAAAGAAATTACTGCAATCCGTCCACATACAACCAGGTTTATTACCTTGCTGTTATAACAAAACACCTTTCCAAGATTCACAAAGTGTGTATTCTCGCATTTGATGAAATGAGTTTGCAACCTGATTTAGAATATTCAAAAAGCAAACATATGGTAGAAGGTTTCATTGATGATAGCTGTAAACGCACTGTTGAAATTGGGAATCATGCACAGGTCTGGATGTTAAGGGGAGTTTTCAACTTGTAGAAGCAACCCGCTGCATACATTTTTTGTAAATTAACAACACCTGTAGCAGATATTGTCCGCGATTTCAAAACCATAGTTAGAAAAAGTACGGAATGCGGTTTACAAATTATTGCGTCCATTTGCGACCAACGTACCACAAATGTTAGGGCCATTAATATGCTTGTAGAGGAGACACGGCAAGGTATCATTAGGGCGTGAGAAGGTGATTGTGGAAATGTTATTATAGGCAAACAATAAAGTGATTCCTCTATTTGATCTTCCCCATCTATTGAAGAGTTTAAGAAATAATCTTTTAACCAAGAATTTGAAATTTAAAATAGTTGGGGTAGAAAGAACTGGTAAATAGTTTTAAAGTTTCTCTTTACGCACAAGTATTCAGTGCCTCTGCACTAGCTAGTGTTTATCGTTACAGTGATAATGAATAATATATGTAACTGTATTCTGAGGGAAAAGGTATAGCTCGTTTATGCAGTTTTCTAGACAAGTTGTTTGACACAATTAATGGAGGTGGTGATTGTACTTACAATGTAGGAAAAAATCTTAACTTGCCTGTAAAATGTAATACAGCTTTGCTACAAGCAAATTTTTGGAATAAGGCTATCAATGTTTTAGATAGCATCAATTTTGTAAAAGAAAAACCCAATGATAGAACTTGCCCTCTAGTTATTGATAATTTTATTTTTACTCTAAAAGGATTTCAAATGATTAGAGAAGTTCTAAGAAATCTTGGTTTTCAATATTTTTACACGAGAGTATTAAATTAAGACTTTAGAAAACATTTTTGCCCAAGTTAGACAGTTCGGTTGTCGCAATATCAATCCAACTTGTTCTTAGCTCATACCTTATTCAAAAAGTTTGTTGATTGGTAACTTTGCTGCATTACATTCTAAGGATTCGAACTATGGGAAACTGTGATCTGAAGGACCTTTAACTGCACCTAAATGATTGCTCACCCTTGTACAAAAAAAGTAGCACAATCCTCTGCAATTGAAGAATTCATATTGTGGCCACAACTGTCATTATCAGAAGTAAATTTTGATGCCTTATCTCATGTTAGTGGGTACGTTGCAAAGAAAGTACGACATTTTTGTAACAGTTGTTTTACATGTTCTTATAATATGTATCATGGACATGCAGTTTCTCAAAAATTTATTAATAGAAAGAATATGGAGGTTGTTCATAGCTAAAATATAATGAACATTTGATATTCATTTTAAATAAACTTTTATGTATATATTAAATGGTTTCTCTGCAAGCATTTACACAAAAAAGGCTTAGTAAATAATTTAACTTTAAGGCTTTTTTACAAGACTTTTTGTTGGTCTTAGAGAATGTGAACAGTTAGCAGATTTAAAGGCGTCTACGATAAAACATTTTATTTATATTATTATCTTCAATTACAACAAAATTAATAATAGAATTCTACAAGGAAAAGAGGTACCTGTTTCAAATAAATTTGAATATAAGATATATAATTATTACAAAAAAGTAAAGTAATATTGCAATTGTTTATTACCCACATGTACATAAGTTAAAAATAAAGTTTATTATTCATTACTCTACTTGTTAATGTAAGTCATGTCTATTTTAGTTCTCTCGGTATTCGTAGGTAGCGCTAGACTTTGACCCGATAATTTAATATTAAGTTGCGTGTTTGTTAATGGTTAGTTCTCACAACTGATTAATGGTATTTTTGCTATTACTATCATCAGCACAAAATTGTTCAAAAAAATAGAGAAAGTAACATAATGTTTTGGTTAAACAATGGATGGAAAAACCGTGCTCATTTAGAATTTGAATAATATGTATTAAGCAGCCATAAAGGTGATGAGATATATAGGAAGAAGTATTCACATTAAGGAATGATGTAGGAGTTCTGTCCAGAAATTTAACACATGCACGTATTGAAAGGATATTTTGGGAATTAAAAAAAAATTAAAAGTGGTCACAGAAACTTCCTAAAGATTGCAACGATAAAATGATAATTTCAGTGGGAAGTGATGCTATAAACAAATAAAATAAGCGAATTACTTAAACAAGTGGACAGGTGGCAAATGTATAAAACAAGGAGGGCGCGATTTTATTCATAGTGCTTTTTATGTTTTTGATTTGGTTATGTTAATTGAATGGGAGAAAAAAACAAAATTGGTCATGTTGATTATGTTATTTTTGTTTTATATATTTTTCTTATTGTCATAATAACATAAGAGTGCAATAAATAGCAATCATGTATTGAATACTTGTTATAAGGACACAAAAGTGCACTAAGTTGTAAATAAATAATAAGTCAAGAACATATTTGATTATTATGAAAGTGTTCTTAATTTTCACACAGTAGGATTATTAATTTTGTATAATAACTGACAATGGTAGCCTATCAAAACTGCAGTTTGCACCTCAAAAATATGGCACTGTTCAATACATGGGTTCTTGTTTGGTAAAATATTTTAAGATTGCTGCCATTAAATTTGGTATATCATATACTGTTCTTAAACTGAAAGTTGCTATTCCAAATTCACATTTGACACAGGATATTTACATTCAACTGTATTCAACAAATTATATATATATATATATATATATATATATATATATATATATATATATATGTACTAATATATATATATATATACATATAAATTTTCTTTTGATTTTTAGTACCACTGAATTCAGTTAATGCTCAACATATAAAAAAAGTTGGAAAGAGCAAAAATGTTTTTCATATGTACATTCTAAGAAAATATTTTAATATAGAATATATTACATTCAAGATAATGCATTAAACAATGTCTTTAGCTATCAATATAATTTGTTACATTTTAAATCTATTACCAAGTATTTTTTAGAAATGTCACTAATGCTCAATTATTCTGGATTGAAGAATACAAAATGTTGAAGAAAATAAAGATATTTTTTGCAAGCACATTTTAAATATTCATCCTATATACTAGTAAATTCAAAACTTGTACTTCGGAAGAATTAAGGAGCAGAGGTAAATATTAATCTCTATATTCGAGATAATAAGTTTCACAGTTGAATAATAGAATCAAAAAAAATTTGTAAAGAATTTCAAACATTTATTGATTTAACTTGTGTATGGCTTTATTTTTTATGTATGTACATATCTTTTGCAAATTTTTTTATAAAAATAAATTATAGACAACAACTTAAGTCAAATATATGTATTTGCTTTCATTACATAAGCTTGCTATATTGCTTATACTTTACTTAATGTGTACTATTTATAATAATAACTAAAACTTAACTATATGCTTAATTGTTTTTGAAAATTGTATAATAATACATGTGTATATATTTAAGATAAAATATTGTTTTGGGACAATGTATTGATAATTTATATACCTCAAGCTGCTTAAAGTAATGTTATATGTTTAAAATATAAAGGCTGAGACATTTTTTATTAGATTTCTACTTTCCGGGTCTAACTAATCTGATATAGTTGTCTGCTAAAGCATTTAAGTAAACAGAAAGCAGTGGAGAAAGTACAGGTTTATTATTGTTTTTTTATTATATTATTGCAGTTTAAAAATACTACAATTAATAATTATATCAAGTTTGCAGAGCTTATAGAAGATTTTCGACATTGAGGCTTTATTAAAGGATTTTAAAAGCTGCTCTTTGAGGGCACCTGCATATAACATACATGGTAACATGGTAACAATAGCGAAAGATATTTGTGTTATTATGAAAGTTGAGGTGCAAAGCAGTGCAAAATAACGGAATCAAATTATGCATGCTAAACAACCATAGTTTATCCTGAACATATGTAGATCTTAATATAATAATAAAATTAATGTAATAATGAGGTAACTAATTTTTCTCCGGATATTGTCGAAGCTTGGAAGGCGAAACTCCAAATATTATTGCAGGAGTATTCATCAAAAAAATTTAATAACGCTGATGAAACCGGCCTGTTTTACCATGCAATGCCGAACAATACATCCACTCTAAAATATGATAAATGTACTGGGAAAACAATTGCAAAATAAAGATTGACAATTCTATTTTGCACAAGTATGGAAGGTGACAAGGAAAATCCATTGACCATTGGGAAAAGCAAAACCGTCATTGTTCTAAAAGATCTTATATCAATAAACTAGTGCTAGAATGGATATCTGATAAAAAGGTTTGGATGATCACAGAGAACATGACTTTGCGGCAAGAAAAAAATGGTGAAGAAATGAGAAAATAAAATAAAAAAGTTTAATTATTTCTGGGTAATGCAACGTCTGACCATCAATTAAAGTTTGAAAATGAAAAGATTACTTTTCTGCCACTTAACACCACATCTCCTACCATTCTTTTGGAGATACACAAAATCATTCTGCAATTTCAAAATGTTTTGCAAAAGCAGGATTCTCTAAAAAGGTTCGGCAAGAAAATTTTATTGAAAAAGACAAATTTGTATTAAATCAGCTACAAATGGTATAGATTTGAAAAATTTTGCATTTGTGGATGGCAATGCTATGATCAAGAATCTTAATTTAAGCATTCAAGAAATAATCGATAAACTAATTGATAATTCAAACAGTGTAAGTAACATTGAAGAATCTGATTTTTGTACATCGAACAGTAAAGATACGAGGAAAGTATGAAAAACTAAAAGATGTCAAGGTTTTTTTATTTACTACTGATGAAAATGAACTAAGTATAGGAATAGTGCAAATTTTAACAAAATGTGAATTGTATGTTTTATAGACAGCGCTTAAAAATTTTAAACAAAGCTTAATGGAAAATTATATATATCAAAAAAATGTAATTAAGGAATACGACGACTATTTCTTTTATGTACATGTGGTATGCATACATTTTGTACGTACACATGTAGTAAATTTCTAATATATATAAAGTTAGACCTAGTTTATAATCTCATAATTTATGTCACATTTACACCTATTTTAATAAGAAAAAACAGACAATAAACTTTTTTTAAAAACAAACAAGTGTTAAATGTAATATACATAATTATTGTAAATCGATTGAAAATGGCCACAATCATCAGTAACAAACAATTTTGACCCAAAAACAGTTACTTCC